>ML110120.1:4758-15751 GCA_003697995.1 Taxidea taxus jeffersonii | reverse complement strand
TGTGTTCAAAGTAAATAAGACATGGAACAAACAAGTGGATTTAGATGTGTTAAAAAGTGTTGGAATTGAAAGGAATTAGCCAGATCCTCTATTTAGCTCTAGGTCTAAGAGATGATCGGCTTATATTGTTTAGGGAGACAAGCAGCACAGAATATAGAGAATAAGTTTGAGGAGAATGATACAAGTTTACAGTAAGTATTGAGGGGAATTGGAGGAGAATAATGGGGGTAAAAAACAGGGAATTTTTGGCAGAGTGGCAAAGACAATCCATCTTGAGGTAAAACCATATATTTGCTTAGCCTGAATCCAGAAAAGTTACATGTTTTTTTTGTTGTTGTTTTCCTCCCAATGTGCTCAGTAGCCCAGGAGGTAAGAAGGTCTATAGCTAGATTGAGACAGAAGTGGGAGTTTGAAGGTCAGTGTTAGAATGACCTGAAGCTAACACTGCTTGTGGTGTTGGAATCAAGGCTACCGACTTGGAGGTGCATTCTGAGCAGAAAAGAAAGAGAACCTAGAAGGGGACTGATGGACTGGAGAAAAGAGATGGGTCAAAGCACAGGTGTCTTGAGAAAGCGAAGAAGCATGTTTGTAAGAGCTCTGGAGGGAGAGGATGCTGCAGGCAAAGAGTGGTATATTTGGTCTTAAAAATTTTAGAGCTACCTCAGTGTGCTCTCTTAGAGACTTGGGCTTTATCAACTTCTGAGGCTGAAAGTGAGCCTCGGGGCTTTCAATTGAATCAGAAATGGAATTGGTGGAAGTGACCTACTTACTAATTCACCAGACAGAGATATGGAATTTCATAGGGAAAAAAAATGCCTAGAAAATTTGCTTTATCAATATTAACTAAGAATAGAATATAAGAGATAGAATAGGCAGGGAGAGCAAGGGAGAGTGATGGAGAAAGGACCAGAGTGAATAAAAATAAGTCATTGTGTTTTGTTTTCTGGGGCATATAATTTATGATCTCTTTGCCATTTCTATTCAAAATTCTAACTACCTGAGTCTCTCTTACAGTGCAAGGAAAGTGGGCCTGCTCCCAATTGGCTGATTAACTCACTGCCTTAAATAAAGTTAAATTTGCTGTCCAAAGCCGTATTCTGATTATGATATAGAGATTTTCTCAGGGAAAACTCCTAGCAGATTCCCTGCCAGTTTGTGATTCAGGAGTGAAAGTGTGTGATTTTTAGTAACTGAGGAGAATCTTCTTACCTTTAGTATTGATTCACCTGGTCAAGTTTCTCTCGTGAGCATCAGTATTGGCCAAAGCAAAGAAGAAAACAGGATGGAGGCATTTCTTCCCAGCCAGTTTCCTGTAGGCTGAGGTAATTTGTTGTTTTACAAACTACAATTTCAAAATAAAATGCTATTTTGAAGGTAAATAGTTCAAAGTTTTCATTTGAGCTATTTAAAAAATTACCCATGAAATACACTAAAACTGCAAAATACATTTTCTTTTCTTTCTTCCTTTTTTTTTTTCTTTAAAGACTTTTATTTATTTGTTTTATGAGAAGCAGGGGGAGGGGCAGAGAGAGAGGAAGTGAGAGAATCTTAGGCAGGCTCCATTCCCAGCTAGCAGACTGACATGGGGTTCAATCTCAGGCCCTGGGATCACAACCTGAGCCAAAACCAAAAGTAAGAGGCACTGACAAGAGTAAGAGCACTGAGACACTCAGGTGCCTCTGCAGAGTGCATTTTCACATATATGAATCAAACTCTGCTCAGAATACTAGGAAAAGTTCAGTGGGGGATTATGATACACAAACTATCACAACATATTTCCATAGTGCTTTACTTAAAAAGTACTTTCTAAGTTATCTGTAGATCCTAACTAAATCTTGTGAGGTAAGTAGTGTCATTTCATTTTAAAGCAGGGGAAATTGTTTATATGACACCTTAAAAGACACAAAAGGTGCTAAATTGTCAAGTCACAAAGGTGTTAAACTGTGAAGACCAGATTGTTGTTTCTAAACCCTATGAATTTTCCTACTAAAATATGCCGTCCTTCTGAGAAAATTTGTGAATCCAAGTTGATTAAAAAAATAAATTATGGAGAATGTCAAGGCCCTAATAATGGAGAAAGTTTTTGTTCCTTCAACATTTTTTTGTTAAGTGTCTGTGGTGTCTAGTAGGGTCTGCTTGAGGGTCTGGGGTCAGTAGGTAAATAAGATACAGCTCTTTGGCTATCATAAAGCTTTCACCTCAGTGATGTTTATATATTAAAGCAGCCCAAATCATATAAATTAGAAAAGATATAAACATGGGCAAATTGGATATAAATGTCTTGGGCTTCAGAAGAAGTGTGGTCAGAAGAAGGTGATTCTGAGTGATCATTGTGATCATTGTAATGAATAGAACATGTAGAGCCAAATGACCTGTAGCTTTGGAGGAGGGTGATTCTCTGCCTATTTCCTAAAAGTCAGGAGAATCTTAAATATAGAGTGTATAAGGAAAGAGATGAAACTGAGCCATGAGGTCAGGTATCTAAAGGTAATGTAGTCTAATGCAGGATCCAAAACTGCATATGCCCAGAGTATCTAGGCAGATGAATTTGTATCTGAGGGAAGGTGAATGTGCTAGTTAATGGGGCCCATAGCAAATTAAAAAGCATGTAAACTGCCTAAGTAAGTAATCACTACTCAGTTCAGCTAATTCTTGCTCTATTAAAAAAAAAAAAAAAGTGTGAGTATTTTCAGATACTTAATTATTCAAGAATGTTGGAGAAGGTCATGGAGAGGACATGACTGGCAGTTGACCCCAGCAATCAGGCTCCTCCCTTTTATCCGCCCTTCCTTGAAAGGCACTTTCTGCTGTGTTGGCTGCTCGCCATTTTCAGAGAGAGCTGCGCTTTTTTTGAGGCTAGGGTTCACTAGGGCTCCACACGTGAGGAATGTGGAGCCCTAGTGGCCTTCCGACTGCTTAAGACAAACCTCTTGCTTATTAAACCTGTCACCTTTCAATCTGGAATGATCTGTTCTTTCTTTGGTCTCTCTTCCATGTCTGCATTTGGGAGTCAGTTTCAGATTTCACACCAGGATTTCCTGAATTTGTAAACCAACAGAAAGGTTTATTTAGACTTTGGGGTGAAATCTATTCATTGTAATTGTGTCACATAATTTAAAAGTGTATGCTAAAACTGTGTCAGCCAGAAAAATGCCTGCAGGCCAGATATAGCCTGAAGGTGTCTAGTTTGCGCTCTCTGGTAGGAAGGAAGGAGCATTTACTGGATTAGAGAATTTGAAAGCTCAGGAACTTTCCCTGGGTGCCTCTGGCCTGTTGTGTAATATTATGCAGTAACTTCAAGGCTTTTTGCTTCCATTTACTCAACAGAACAGTGGAGGTGATAATCTGACATCTCGTATCTTAGGGCTGGTACGCAGGCCAAATGAGATAATGTAGAATGCAATCTAAAAGGTTCAAAATGCTACTGAGAAATACTTTTGTTATTTACAAGAATGATTTATGAATCATGACAAAGATCTATTACTGATCAACAAATAATATATTGTTCCTGTGTTGTCAATTCAGTTTTCATCCTGGAGAATTGTTTGTTTTACTATCTTCATAAGAAGCTATTATCACTTTAAAGTGTGTGAAATATCACCAGGATAGCACAATTTATCACTTGGCCAGACTCAGTAGGAAGTAGGTTGATGTGTTCAGACTCCATAGGAAGTAGGTTGATGTGTTCACTTAGCAAGTGTTATTTAGGCTCTAGAACTCTGAAGGGCTGTGAGTCCCCTGAGAATGAGAGTATTTTTGGTATGAATCATACCCTATTGGTCCTTTTTATTATGACTTGTAGTTAAACTGAATTTTTAGAAAATATCTTAATCACACAGAAGTGCTATTAAATAACTGAATAGACTTAGAGATGAGAGATATTTAGACAACTTAAGTACCACCAAAATATCTTGATTTCATACCTCTCAAATAATTAAACTATTCTGGCAATACTGACTGTTTTATGTAGCAATAATTGATTGAGTTGAGTAGGGACTGTTCATTTTATGTAGCTATGCGTTTTCCAGTTTGCCATGGGCCCCTGTACCAGCCCATCCCCTTTCCCTCAGTGGAAGTTAAATTGTGTAAACAATTTAAATGTGGGGAAGGGAATAAAATTGAAACAAGTGAAGATGAGTGTTGCCAGAACTGACCAGACCATACTTTACATGATTCTCATGGGCAGCTGGAAAGTCCAGTCTCTGTGTCCAAAGGGATGTGGTAAAGTCAGACTTGGTTTGGGCAGGGACAGTATCAAAGGGGTCAACCTTCACAAGCAGGGTCTAGCAGATCTATAGAAGTTGGTTCAAGGATGCTCAGTTCCAGGGACAGGGCCCATTTAGAACCAAGTGCCCTTATATCTGGAGACATGGATAGCAGATTCTAGGAGTCATATCCTTAAGGGACTAGAATTGAATCAGTTCAGTGATTTTGCTGGCCACATCTGTTTTATTTTTAATAGGTATAATTTAATAATATAAAAGGCATACATCATAAAGTTAGTTCAATGAGTTTTTGGAAAATATCATCTATGTAAACCCACACACAAATTAGTGTATTTCTAGTACTGATGTAAGTAACTTTATATCTTAGCTACATAAACCCCTCTCCCGTCAGGCAACTTCTGTTCTGGGTTCTATTACCATAGATACTTTTAGCTTGTTCTACACTTTCATACAAATAGAATAGAAATACAAATACACCCTGTGTAGGGGTGCCTGGGTGGCCCAGTCAGTTAAGCTCTGCCTTCGGTTCAGGTCATGATCCCAGGGTCCTGGGATTAAGTCCTACATTGGGCTCCTTGCTCAGTGAAGATTCTACTTCTCCCTCTGCCTGCCTCTCTCTCTCTGACAAGTAAATAAATAATAAAATCTGAAAATAAACCAAACCAAACAAAACAAATATACCCTGTGTATACTGTATAGTATTGTATCTGGCTTCTTTGGCTCAATTTTTTTAAAGATCCATCCATGTCGTTTAATATATCAGTAGTGTATTCATTTCCATTACTCTCTCTCTCTCTCTTTCTTTCTCTCTCTTAGTCAGTCTAAGGTTTTATCAAAAAATGTTTAACTCTTGGCTTTATCAATTTTTCCCCTACTCTTTGTCCATGTCCTATTGCACTGATTTCCTCTCTCTCTCTTTTAAGATTTTATTTATCTATTTGACAGAGAGAGAGAGAGATAAAGAGATATCACAAGTAAGCAGAGAGGCAGGCAGAGAGAGAGGTAGAAGCAGGCTTCCTGCTGAGAAGAGAGCCCGATGTGGGGCTCGATCCCAGGACCCTGAGATCATGACCTGAGCAGAAGTCAGAGGCAGAGGCAGAACAGAGGCAGAGGCTTAACCCACTGAGCCACCCAGGTGCCCCTGATTTCCTTTCTTTATCATTCCTTTCTTACCTTTCTTCTGTTTATTTTGGATTATGTTAAAAAGCAAAACAAACAAAAACAAAAACAAAAACAAAAACAAAACAAACAAAAACCCAGGGTTGCGTAGTAGTTAAATGGTAAAAACCGATTCTGTTCAGGAACTACTACAATAGAGGAAAACAAGACCTCAGAAATGGACTGGGCTCAATTCCAAATATAGCATGGACAAATAGAGACTTACAGTTAAGCAGTTGGCTGTTGGTTGGTAGACAGAAAGTAACTAATAAGTAATATTGGGGTAAGGAGGGATTCTGGCTAATCATTTTGACAGAATTCTTGCTGAAGGCAAGCCAGAGTGATTAGACCTCACCTGGAAGATGGTGGAGGATGATGAATTGATTAGGTACCATATATTGAGGGTGGAAGATTCTCCCCAGAATGATTATTTCTCCTTTTCTTTTTCCTTCTCCCTCTCCCTCTCTTTCTCCTTCTTCTTCTCCCTCTCCTTCTTCTCCTCCTCCTTCTTTTTGTTAAATACTTTATTTAATTTATTTCAGGGGGACAGAGAGGAAGAGTGCACACATAGGTAGGGGGAGGGAGAAAGAGACTCCTGATGTACAGGGAGCCCAATGTGGGGCTGAATCCCAGGGTCCTGGGATCATGACCTGAGCCAAAGGCACACACTTAACTGACTGAGCCACCCAGGTGCCCCCAGAATGATTTCTTCTTGCTAAATATTCTTGCTTAAAGAAATGATTTCTTTTTGCTAAGAATATTGTTAAGATTCTTGCTGAAACTGGGTGATGCAGACCCATTGAGAATGGACATGGAAACCCTAGTTAAAGCCTAGTTCAGAAGAGGCCTGAAAGAAGCCCAGACAAAATTTGGTCAAGAAAAGGGTGTGTCAGCTGAATTTACTATAATCCTTATTTCTTAAGATCAAAATCCAAGTCATTTATTTTACAATTTTCTTCCTTTCTAATATAACCATTTTAAGCCATAAATTTCCCTGTAAGACTACTTTGGCAACATTCCACAAATTTTAATATGCTGTGTTTTCATTATCATTCAGTTTGAAATATTTTCTAATTTCCCTTGTGATTTCTTCTTTGTTCATGGGTTATTTAGAGGAGTGTTGCTTAATTTTCAAATGTTTAGGGATTTCCTAGGTATTTCAGAAATTAATTTCCAGGTTAATACTGTTGGGGTCAGATAAAATGTTTTGTGTGATTTTAATAATTTTGAATTTATTGAGACTTACTTATTACCTAGTATATGGACTGTCTTAATGAATGTCCATGTGTCCTTGAAATGAGTGTGCGTTTTGTAGTTATTGGGTATAGTGTTCCATAAAACAAGACAAACATAGATCAAGTTGGTTGATATTGTTGTTCATTTGTGTGTTGCCTTACTAATATCTGACTAGTGTTTCAATCACAAAGACAAGAGTGCTGAAATTTCCAAATGTGATTGTGAATCTGCCTATTGTCTGCTAGTATGCCAATATTTGCTTCCTGTATTTTGAGTAACAGTTATGAAGTGTACACACATTTAATTCATGTTGAATCAACACTTTGTCATTAAGAAATTATCCTTTTTATCCTGGTAATACTTTTTTTTTAAAGTCTACTAAGATATTGACATGGCTACTTCAGCTTTCTTAGGTTAGGTTTTGCATAGCATATATATATATTTTTTTTGTCTTTTTACTTTCAACTTGTCCATGTCTTTATATTTAAAAACCATTTCTTCTAAAATGTGTCAGATTGGATCTTGCTTTTGTATTCATCTGACAACCCTTGCCTTTTAATTGATGTGTTCAGTCCATTTTAATTTCACATAAGAGTTGACACTTGTTTTCCACTTGTCTCCTTTGTGTTTTTTTTTTTTTTAAGATTTTTATTTATTCATTTGAAAGAGAGAGAGAGAGAAAGAGAGAGAGAGCGGGAGCAGGGTAGGGAGGAGCAGAGGGTGAAGGAGAAGCAGGCTCCATGCTGAGCAAAGAACCCGTTATGGAGCTCGATTCCAGAGTCCCTGGAATCATGACCTGAGTCAAAGTCAAATACTCAACTGATTGAGCCACCCAGTTGCCCTTCTCCTCTGTTTTTTATTCCTAAATTTCTTCATGGCCTGTCTTGTTATGGGTTAATGCATATTATAAGTAGCCATTATTAGTGGTTAATTAATATTTATAAAAATATTTCATTATTGGTTTTGTTAGATTATTAGCAATATCATTTTGTTTTATTGGTGTTTTGAATTAACATTATACTATTTTATACACAAGATAAATTTTTTTCAATGATGTAATTCCATTTATACATCTATCTGTTGTGCTATTGTTGTCATATATTTTGCTTCTTATAAAACCTAAATGGTTATATGTTACTTTTACTTTGAACCAGAAGTTGACTTTTAATTGATTTAAGAAAAGAAAGGGTAGAGTAGTTTATATTAACCCCTATATTTACCATTTCCAGTTCTCCTTTCTTCCTATCAATCTGAAATTCCAGCTTCTCTTATTTCCCTTCAGCTCAAAGAACTTTAAACATTCTTCCTTTAATGTTTTGTTAGCACCAACCTCTCTTGGCTTTCACTTATTGAAAAATGTTTTTATCGGGGCGCCTGGGTGGCTCAGTGGGTTAAAGCCTTTGCCTTCAGCTCAGGTCATGATCCCAGGGTCCTGAGATTGAGCCCCATGGGCTCTCTGCTCACCAGGGAGCCTGCTTCCTCCTCTCTCTCTGCCTGCCTCTCTGCCTACTTGTGATCTCGATCTCTCTGTGTTAAATAAATAAATAAAATCTTCAAAAAAAATGTTTTTATCTTTCATTCTAGAGACATAGTTTTTGTCAGATATAAGATTACAGGTTGATTTTTTTTTTTCTTTTAACACCTTAACAATGTGACTCATTGTCTTTTGAATTCCAATTTTTGTTTTGATGAGATGCCATTCTTAATTTTACCTTTGTTCTTAATTTTTAAAAAATTATCTTTGTTTTTCATCACTTGGCAAGGACGTATCTAGATGTGGCGTTCTTTGTTTTGTTTTGGTTTTGGTTTTGGTTTTGGGTTTTTTGGAGTTGTGAACCTGATTTTAATCAAATTTGAAAATCTTAGTATAGATTTTTAAAAATATTTTCCTGTACCAAGAAAAAACTCTTTTCTTTTGGAGATTCTAATAAATGCATGTTAGATGCTTGAAACTATGCTGCAAGTCATTCTTTCTTCTCTGAAATTCACTTTAGGTGTTTTTATGTACTACTTTTCAATGTCACTAATCCTTTATTCTTTTGGGTAAAATTTGCCATTGATACCATCTAAAATAGTTTTGATTTCTTATAGTGCATGGATTATTCTACATAGCTTTAAAATGTCCCTTAAATTTCTCAATTCATGCTCCCATTATATTATATCAGTCTGAACCTATTGTCCTTAACATACTTTCCCTAGTTATTTTGAAATGCCTATCTGCTAATTCTAACATTGATCTTTATTTGTCCACTTATTTTTCTCTTGACTGTGGGTCACATTTCATTGTCCATTTGCATTTTGTATCTTCCTCTAAAGAGTTTTATTTATATATTAGTAATTAAGTTAGTGCTATGTCACTTGAATCTTGAGGCTTTTTTCAAGATACTCCATTTTATTATTTTGTTTTATTTTGATTTTCCTAAAGATTCAATGGTAGACCTAAAGAGACTCCCTTAGACTAGAGATATATATATTTTTTTTACTCCTATGATGCATTGATCAAAGCTGCCATGGGAAATCTGCCACAGCCTCAAAATATGGATTGTTTTTCCTTCATTTCCTAATAAGTCCTGTTATTCTCAAAGTTGATTGGTGGGCCACAATCGCTGGAAATATTGCTGATTTTTTAATACGTTAGAATTCTTGCCCTATTGAATCCTGCTCCATAAAGAGTGAAGTTTGGGGTTTGATCCCTACCCTAATTCAAGAGCAAACTCATTTCATAACTTAAAATAATGGAAATAGGGGAACAGCCCTTTACCTAACAGCAGTACTACCCCACACCCCTCCCTGACCTGTAAGGGTGTCTTCTCCCATCAAGACTCAGATATTACAACCTCATGGTTTACCTTCCAAATTCATTGAAATAAAGCCTAATGCACACCACTTTATTATTATATTTTCTCTAAATTTGAATTACACAAATGTTCCCAAAAGTATAGGTATATTTGGTAGGATTAGATGGAAGTCTTCAGTATTGTCCATACATGTCAGGGGCAGAGTCTCTAATTGGCATCCTTCTGCTATGCTCTTATCTCTGGAAACAGAAGGCATTTCTCTAGCTTCCCTGACTTTGGTGCATTCAGTAGCTGAATATTAAGGACCAAACAGGAGAATTTTCCTGAGTTTACAGTTCACAGACAGTCATCTATGCTAACTGAAGTAGGACAAAATGTTATGATAAAGAGAAACATACATTTTGGACATCTAAGATGTCAAGAAAGTCATGACAGGCAAAGAGCTGGGAAGAGGAAAGCCAGGATGATGTTCCAGATGTGTGTGTGTATGTGTATCTTCTATTCAAGTGTATCTTGAGCCTGTTTGACCATTTCACTTCAGGTCCAAATATTTTTTTCTCCATTATTCTATAAAATAATTGTAGCTAAGATAGATATGACTAATCATTTTGGGGAAGATCATTTGTTTTGAGAGAATATTGTTTTAGTTCACTTATTTCTTTTTATAACAAACTGTTTGGTAAAGCTGAACAATTTCCTAATTTTGTTGATATATATGTTATAGCTACTTATTAATAACTGCAAGACTATTTACTTTTCTATACTGCAGCATTGACATGGTGGCTTTTGAAGGGCAAACTGGTTTGCATTTCTTAAAAGTCTTTTATTCCATAATTTATTTCTGTGTCCCATTATAAACTGAAGCACAGTGCTTTAAAAAATATATATATATTTATATATATATAAATAAATAAAATCTTAAAAAATATATACATTTATATGTATATATATACACACATATATATATTTTTTAAGATTTTATTTATTTATTTGACAGAGATAGAGCAAGCAAGCACAGGCAGGCAGAGTGGCAGGCAGAGGCAGAGGGAGAAGCAGGCTCCCTGCTGAGCCAGGAGCCCGATGTGGGACTCGATCCCAGGACGCTGGGATCATGACCTGAGCCGAAGGCAGCCGCTCAACCAACTGAGCCACCCAGGCGTCCCTAAAATATATTTTTGCTGCACCTTTGTATTGTGCCATTTGTCAAATTCTAAGAGGATTCCAAGATATATATTTTTTTCTTTTTTCCTCTATAGAACTAAGGAAAAATTGGAATTTTGAGCAAATAAAACCCTTATCAAAGTTAAAAAAAATATTGTGACAATTTTTTCTATATATACCCATTTTAAAGTTTAATTACCTCAATTCTTATACATTTACTTTTCTTGCTCCCCTTGTTTCTCTATGTGGCTGGGAAATTCAGAAAGCCATAAGCTTCATCATTTTTCAGCTACTCAGTTTCCATTTCTACCTACTACTTCATAACAATACTGTGATAGCAATTCTGTGACTAGGAGTTTAAGAAACAGGTGTGGGGGGACGCCTGGGTGGCTCAGTTGGTTAAGCGGCTGCCTT
>RCUC01162717.1:0-60273 GCA_003697995.1 Taxidea taxus jeffersonii | reverse complement strand
AAAATCTCCAAACAAACAAAAGCCCAGGGCCAGATGGCTTCCCAGGGGAATTCTACCAAACATTTAAAGAAGAATTAATTCCTATTCTCCTGAAACTGTTCCAAAAAATAGAAATGGAAGGAAAACTTCCAAACTCATTTTATGAGGCCAGCATCACCTTGATCCCCAAACCAGACAAGGATCCCATCAAAAAAGAGAATTACAGACCAATATCCTTGATGAACACAGATGTGAAAATTCTCACCAAAATACTAGCCAATAGGATCCAACAGTACATTAAAAGGATTATTCACCACGACCAAGTGGGATTTATTCCAGGGCAGCAGGGTTGGTTCAACATCCGCAAATCAATCAATGTGATACAGTACATTAACAAAAGAAAGAACAAGAACCATATGATACTCTCAATAGATGCTGAAAAAGCATTTGATAAAGTGCAACATCCCTTCCTAATCAAAACTCTTCAAAGTGTAGGGATAGGAGGCACATACCTCAATATTATCAAAGCCATCTATGAAAAACCCACTGCAAGTATCATTCTCAATGGAGAAAAACTGAGAGCTTTTCCGTTAAGGTCAGGAACACGGCAGGGATGTCCACTATCACCACTGCTATTCAACATAGTACTAGAAGTCCTAGCCTCAGCAATCAGACAACAAAAAGAAATTAAAGACATCCAAATCAGCAAAGAAGAAGTCAAACTATCGCTCTTTGCAGATGATAGGATACTATATGTGGAAAACCCAAAAGGCTCCACTCCAAAACTGCTAGAGCTTATACAGGAATTCAGTAAAGTGTCAGGATATAAAATCAATGCACAGAAATCAGTTGCATTTCTTTACACCAACAACAAGACAGAAGAAAGAGAAATTAAGGAGTCAATCCCATTCACAATTACAGCCAAAACCATAAGATACCTAGGAATAAACCTAGCCAAAGAGGCAAAGAATCTATACTCAGAGAACTATGAAGTACTCATGAAAGAAATTGAGGAAGACACAAAGAAATGGAAAAATGTTCCATGCTCATGGATTGGAAGAATAAATATTGTGAAAATGTCTATGCTACCTAAAGCTATCTACACATTTAATGCAATGCCTATCAAAATCCCATCCAATTTTTTCAAAGAAATGGAACAAATAATCCTCAAATTTATATGGAACCAGAAAAGACCTCGAATAGCCAAAGGAATATTGAAAAAGAAAACCAAAGTTGGTGGCATCACAATTCCCGACTTCAAGCTCTACTACAAAGCTGTCATCATTAAGAGAGTATGGTACTGGCACAAAAACAGACACATAGATCAATGGAACAGAATAGAGAGCCCAGAAATAGACCCTCAACTCTATGGTCAACTAATCTTCGACAAAGCAGGAAAGAACATCCAATGGAAAAAAGACAGCCTCTTCAACAAATGGTGTTGGGAAAATTGGACAGCCACATGCAGAAAAATGAAATTGGACCATTTCCTTACACCACACATGAAAATAGACTCAAAATGGATGAAGGACCTCAACGTGAGAAAGGAATCCATCAAAATCCTTGAGGAGAACACAGGCAGCAACCTCTTCGACCTCAGCCGCAGCAACTTCTTCCTAGGAACAACGCCAAAGGCAAGGGAAGCAAGGGAAAAAATGAAGTATTGGGACTTCATCAAGATTAAAAGCTTTTGCACAGCAAAGGAAACAGTCAACAAAACCAAAAGACAACTGACAGAGTGGGAAAAGATATTTGCAAATGACATATCAGATAAAGGGCTAGTATCTAAAATCTACAAAGAGCTTAGCAAACTCAACACCCAAAGAACAAATAATCCAATCAAGAAATGGGCAGAGGACATGAACAGACATTTCTGCAAAGAAGACATCCAGATGGCCAACAGACACATGAAAAAGTGCTCCACATCACTGGGCATCAGGGAAATACAAATCAAAACCACAATGAGATACCACCTCACACCAGTCAGAATGGCTAAAATGAACCAATCAGGAAATGACAGATGCTGGTGTGGATGTGGAGAAAGGGGAACCCTCTTACACTGTTGGTGGGAATGCAAGCTGGTGCAACCACTCTGGAAAACAGCATGGAGGTTCCTCAAAAAATTGAAAATAGAGCTACCTTATGACCCAGCCATTGCACTACTGGGTGTTTATCCTAAAGATACAAACGTAGTGATCCAAAGGGGCACGTGTACCTGAATGTTTATAGCAGCAATGTCCACAATAGCCAAGTTATGGAAAGAACCTAGATGTCCATCAACAGATGAATGGATAAAGAAGAAGTGGTATATATATACGATGGAATACTATGCAGCCATCAAAAGAAATGAAATCTTACCATTTGCGACGACATGGATGGAACTAGAGCGTATTATGCTTAGCGAAATAAGTCAACTGGAGAAAGACAACTACCACATGATCTCCCTGATATGAGGAAGTGGAGATGCAACGGGGGTGGGGGTTAAGGTGGTAGGAAAAGTAAAAATGAAAGAAGATGGGATCGGGAGGGAGACAAACCAAAAGAGACTCTTAATGTCATAAAACAAACTGAGGGGGGTGGGGGGAAGAGGGGTTGGGTGAGGGTGGTGGGGTTACATCATATGTTTAAATAAAGCTTAAATAAAGTTATAAAAAAAAAAAGCCAATGTCATTAAATTGACAAATAGAATGGCCGTTGAGGGGGGTTGGTGGTGGGGGATGGGAAGATGTGGGTCAAAGGTACGAACTTGGAGTTGTAAGAGGAACACATTCTGAGGATCTAGTGCACAGTGTGGTGACTGTAGTTCATACTACAGAACTGTACACTTGAGATTTGTTCAGAACAGATCTTATCACTGTCTCACTCACACACACTCAAAGTTACGTGAGGTGGTTGGTATGCCAATTATCTTGACTTTGGTAATCACCCCATGATGCGTACGCATATCAAATCACCACATCATGTGCTTTTAAATATAAACAATTATATTTGTTCATTTTTCCTCAAAAAAGTTGGAAAAAAATAAAATCAGCTTTTCAAGTTAAAAAAAAAATGATGCTATGAATATAGAGTTCAAAGAAGACTATCATATATGGCTCCTGTCCTTGTTGTCTGGTTTCCTCACCCCCTCTGTCATGTACAAGTTGCTAAAGAACCCTCGTCTGGTCCTTCAAGTTTGAAGACAGGCCATTGCCCTATTGCCTTCAAACCCAGCATCAGAATCAGGTGATTGTGGCTTCAGATGTCCACACTTTTTCTAGTGCCTCCCCCCGAAAACCCTTCCTGGCTGAGCTTTTTCTGTGTTGCTGTGTTTCTGGGAACAGGAGCATCCATACCAACTCTTCCATTTATAAGCCTAGTCCTTTAAATCTTCTACTAGTAGCAAATCCCTGAGGTAGACCTTAGGGAGAAGAAACTCCCCCCTTGTGGTGTAGCATAGGGTCTGTCACTAAGGATCTCGGGACACTTACCATTACTGGCTTAATAGCTGCATGTCTACCCTTGAGAAAGCTGTATTCCTACCTCTTCTCCTTTGCCCTCCATCCCCTGCTCTCTTGTCCTGGTCCAGCAGGTGACTCCAATTATTTCCTACATCAGAGACTGAACATTTCTTGAAGGCTTTGCTGTTCTGCATTCCATCTTCCAGTTTCCTACTCCTTGACATGGGTTAAGTCCCTGGATCTAAGAGTTGCTTCCATTTCCCAGTGTAAATCCCAGGGTTCTTCCAGACCCTCAGTCATAATCTCCAAAGGAAGCATCTTCAATAATTTCTTGGGTATCCTTCCAGAACTTTCCTAAAGAGGAGCATATTATTGGTATTTTCTTGTGCTTTGCCTTTTGCTTAATGTACTTACTGATCTTTATATTTCAAAATATCTATATCTATTTTATTCTTTTTAACAGGGGCATACTTGGTATATACTACAACTTATTAATCAAACCTATATTGATTGAATTTCAGTTACCTTCTTTTGTTGTTGTTGTGGTTGCCATCATAAGCTATGGTGTAATGAACATCCTTGCATTTGTATTTTTACAAACACATGCAAATATAATTTTAGAAAAATTTTTGCAGTGGAACTAACGTCTGGGTTAACATTTTCAGTTTACCTGTCTTCATCAATTTCACCAATCCGTCCTCCCAAAACGTTATATCTGTTCCTATTCCTACCTAAGTGATTCAAGAGTTTCTGATTCACACAACTTCACCAGCCTCATATATTATCGAACTTTTAAATCTTTACTTAACTCTCTATGCTCTGATAGGTTTAAAAAAGGTACCTCATCATTGTTTTTGTTTTATTTAGTTATTGGTGAGGTCCATATCCTTGTATATGATACACGGTTTTGCCAATTTGTAACTCTTTCTGTGAACTATGGTTTTTGCCCATTCTGGGCTAGAGGAAGATCTCTCAGAAAATTGATCATGAATTGGAGGAAGGTGCTCTCTTGTGCTTCCTCTGGCTCAAACAAGCTCCGGCACCATTTCTTCTCTTACAGATGACCTCCAGGACAGCAGCAGAAGGGGATTTCTGTCCTAAGCTGGCCCACCTCTCTGGCATCCCCACTAGAAAAGATGCAGAGAAGTGCCCTACTCTCAGATTCCCCAAACTCAGATGTGGGAGAGGGCCCAGCCTCACCCAACCAACTGTCCGGAGCAACACGGGGAAGGAACGGAGGACACAAGCCCAGCTGTTCCCTCCCCAGCAGGCAGGCCTCCCCCAACCATTCCCAGGGTGGACGCTGTCCTGGGGCACAGGCAGAGGTGATGGAGTCCGATGCAGCCATCTCGCTGTGACCAGTTCATTGAACAAACAGGACTCGTGACATTAGCCAAATGCAGCTTTGGTTTTGTTTCCTCCATCCCTTTAAGCTCTATTTGGTGCAGGTAATCTTCTCCTTCACCAGGACACAATTCTGGCAGGCCTTTGGATTTTGTGTTTCCGCTTTTGTGTAATATGTATTCCACCAGCAACTTGAAGTAGCACACGCTATCTCGGTCTCTCTTCACCTGTTGGAATGTGCAGTCCTGTGAGTGCGCAGGGTTGGGAGAAACTTTACCTGCCCCTCCTCAAGCTCCTTGGAGCCAAGAGCTCGCAGTGGGAAGAGGGATGGTCCTCCTGCCCTGCACTGCCCTCCCTTACCACCCTTTCCCTCCCAAGGTGGCAGCTCAGGCCCAGAGGCTACATGATGGGAAGCAACACTACTTCCTTGGCCGGGTGGCTTCGTGCTCTCAGGACCTGACACTTGGTTCTCACAGGCATCCCTGAGGGAGAAAGCATGATGGAAGTTTCCTTTTTCTTTGTGGGCTCCTGGGGGTTCCCGCTAGGTCCTCCTTTGACCCAGAAGATACGGTTCTGCTCTGAGTGGGCCCATTCTCTTTCCTCAGCCTCCCACCTCCGCCGGCCAACACCTTTTCCATGCATATTATTTGACTCAGGAAGCCACCTCTGGGTTTCAGTGGAGCCCTCAGAAATAGCTTTTCCCCATTTCTAAGGCTGAAATCTTTCTAGCATCCTCCCAGAGAAAATTAATACTTTTCATATATTAAAGCTTTTCTGTACTTCTAACGTATCTCTAATTTATTATATTAAAATATCCCTACATCTGTTTATTATAAATTTTTTCTCTTAAGCACACAACGTAAAATGTTTATGTTTTTATGAAATGAATAGGAAATAGCCCTATTATTGTATTATCCATCATGTGATATTACTTTAGAATTTTAAGTCTGCCTCCAAATTATATAAACCATTAAAAAGTCTTTCAACAATAACACCAATTCCATCACAATTGATCCTTTCTGCCATTTTCCATGTACAGCAACTAGGACTTTTGATCCATGTCGCATAAAATGTGCAGGTGGTTTTATTTTTCTGTTTCTATCCAGATATCTGATAAAGTGTGGACAGAGCCCCTGTGAGCATGTCCTCTTTAAATTACATGTTGAAAGAATGGGCATGAAAAGGAAACCTGACTCTTTTCTGCTACTAGGAGAGCACTCACAGATGTTGCCCTCATTTGAAGAGGATCTGGGAAATGTATGGGGCATATTCCGTTGTCACAATAACTAAAGCCTGCTGCTATTTACTGCCTGGGAGCCAGGAATGGCACCTTCCTACCATGCCCAGGACCATCCCACTCTACAGAAAAGTGTCCGATTCAAAATGCCATTTGTGCTTTATATTGAAACACTGATTCCATGGAGTATACCTGGTTTTAAGTGGTATTTTTAGTTGCAAGCCACAGAACCAACTTTAGCTAGCTTAAATGGAAATGGAACTTGATAGCAAAAGATATTCAATGGCTCACAGAGTCCTCAGAAGGTCCAGAGAATCAGGCAGGGTGGCCAAACACCAGGAAAAATTTCCATTACACTGCCAGCTGCTCCGGGCGAACCCTGTGGCCACTACCCTCTGCCATTGTGTACCATCCCCCAGAGTCCCCAGAGGGCATCTTTGCCACTGCTGTTTCTAAGGGCTGGATGTCTCCCCACCATCCTTTCCAGAATGGGTTGATTCCATGCAGAGACAACCTCTCGCTTGGTGGAGCCCAGAATCAGCCCAAGTCAGCTCAGGTCTGAACCTCAGTGACAAAGAAGGCTGAGAAGGTGAGTTCCTGGCCTCTCCCTCAGCCCCTCTACCCTGGGGAAACAGGGCTCATGAGGTAGGAAGTGCCCCCCCCCCCAAATAGGAAGGTGTTCAAAAGAGGCTGGGGGAGGGGAGGAAGAGGCTGGGAAATCACTAAGTGTGACACACATCCATGAAATTGTTCAAAGCCCTTATCACATGCCCTGCCATAAGGATATTTCTCAAGCATGAACCTGACAAAAATAGCTTCCAAATTTGCCTTCCAGAGTTTTAAAAAGATATACTTAGTTTCTCTCCACTGTTCCATATTCATCCTATTTTCTCTGTCTCAATTACCATATCAGATACTTTTTGGAGTGGTGCATACATATCACTTATGTTTCCTTTCTCAGCACTGTAATTCCTGTCCAGCTCCGAGACTTATTCTTTGTCCTCTCACCACCTACAGCTTTATAGATCCCACACAAGCATTTACCAAAAAAAGACAAAAGAAAAAAGAAAAGAAAAGATTTTTTTAAACTATGGATAAGTTACCATCTATGGGGTTTAAAGATTAAGTGAAGAAAGGGGCAGTGCTTTGATTCGAAACCATTGTCATGGCCGCTTTGCGCCCACATGGTTGTTGGCAGGAGGTGTGGGGAGTAGTCAGGGAGTGGGGCCAGGTCCCTGTGAGATTACTTAAGAATGAGAGCCCCGGAGGCAGTAGAGTTGCTTAAGCTGAAAGGACTGCAAGCAGGTGGATCAGAGGATACCGCAGAACATAAACATATAGGACCGCGCTGTTGGATAGTGGCTTTTCAGAAATTTGAACCACAAAAGGGAAAGCAACTGAAGTTACTGGAAGGCATGAATTGATTGCCCAGTTGTATTATTCCTAACTTTATGCTGTAACAGAACTTAATGGTCTTCCCATAGGTGACTAATGATAGAATATAAATAGGAATAACTACTGCAGTTTATGTTTTAAAATCATCCCAAATTGCTTACATTTATCAGTTGTGCTTAACAGACGCAGTTAAGTAGTTTGGAGGGTATTGCATGGGTGACGATAGGAACACCTTCCTTCAGTGCTCACACTTTTACTCCCAGAACAGGGATCCAGGGGGAAAGTGCTGTATCAGAATTTTAAATTTGCTGACTCAGAATGAATTTCTTTAATATTCATTTTTAGTGTGAATGAAATAATCCAAGCCTTTGTCTTGTTAGCATGTGTGAGGCTATCAAATCCATGCAGGGACTTGGAAACTATTTTTTTTAAGTACACTGGGTCAATTTTATTTTATTTGTTTTTTTTAAAGATTTATTTATTTATTTGACAGAGAGATCACAAGTAGGCAGAGAGGCAGGCAGAGAGAGAGAGGGGAAAATAGGCTCCCCGCTGAGTAGAGAGCCTGATGTGGGACTCGATCCCAGGACCCTGAGATCATGACCTGAGCCAAAGGCAGAGGCTTAACCCACTGAGCCACCCAGGTGCCCCTCAATTTTATTTTTTATATGGATTCTCTTTACCTGAGAAAAATTGGAATTCAGAAATGCATCTGAACTTTGTTTAAAGAAAAAAATATTATAAAAGGGTTTTTTAACATGATGAAAACAATGGCTGACAACAGAGTATCCATTCAAGTTCTGTTTGGATGTACTATAGGTTTGTTGTCTTTAACTATATAATGAAATAAATCTTGATTTGTCACATAATGTGGTAGCTGGTTTATGTATCTGTGACTGAGTGCAGAAGTACAAACATATCTTATCGGTCATAGGTCTGAAATGGTATCTAGAATATGAAGTTAAAACTGCTTTTACTCTTTAGGAGAACATCTGGTTGTTGGAATAACTGGGGGGAGATGCATTTGGGATTCTGAGTGAACAGTTTGTATCTTAAGTATGCTCTCTCTATAAATCTAGTATATCTCAATGGCTCTAGTTAGCCTAGACTGAAAAGTAGATTAATAAAATAATATATGATTCTACAAATAGGCCCAAGTTCAAAGCTGATAGAATCTTGTCCTACTGCTGAAAATATTACTTTTTAACATCCCTTAAAATATTCACATAGGATCTACTATTTTTCCAGTGACTGAAACATGCTGGAATTTTGTCATAAATGTGGTTATGTACCATAGCAGTTTCCCTGCCTCAAGATGAGAACTACCACAAATAGAACAGAATGTAAAGCATCCAACTCTTGATTTCAGCTCAGATCCTGGTCTCAGGGTTGTGAGTTCAAGCCCTGCATTGGGCTCCATGTTGGGTGTGGAGTCTATATCCATCCATCAATCAATCAAAGATCACTTCTCAGTGGTAGAAGGTCTAGAAGCCACAGTGCACCTCCTGGACCAAACCAAGACCGACTGCTACCATTTTAGGACAGCATACTCTGGTGATGCGACCCGACAAACAGTTGTTCTAGGGCTCTGATTAGTGGGGAAGAGGTTGTTTTGAATATTTCAGATCCCAAACTTAGATTTTTACAAATTCTTATTTGGTTTTTAAGAATGGATCTAGGAAGAAAACATGTTTTATTGTGCATTTCTCATTATTTTTATAAACGTGCTTAAATGAAGATTTCATTGCTAAGGATTAGAATCTTTAATCCCTAAATTAAGTACCTGAGTTTCCCTCTGCTTCCCTACCCCCCCAACCCCTGCCAGTTCCTTCCTAAGTTCCATCCTATTGGCTGACAGTCTCTCATAAAACTCATGGAACTTCAGGGCTGCAAGGGAGCTGGCTTGGTCAAAAGAAAGCGATCCCCTTTGTTACCCATCTTTAACTCATGAAATATACTACACTTGGTAGAGCAAGAGAAGTGCTGCCTCGTGGAAAGACGGTGGCTTTAAAGTAGAAGACCCAAGTCTAAGTTCACCCTTGCCTTTTATTAGCTTTATAAAGAGCCATTTAGGGACGCCTGGGTGGCTTAGTTGGTTAAGCAGCTGCCTTCGGCTCAGGTCATGATCCCAGCGTCCTGGGATCGAGTCCCACATCGGGCTCCTTGCTCGGCGGGGTGCCTGCTTCTCCCTCTGCCTCTGCCTACCACTCTGTCTGCCTGTGCTCTCTCTCTCTAACAAATAAATAAATAAAAATCTTAAAAAAAAAAAAAAGATTAAAGAGCCATTTAGCTTTACAGCCACGCCACCATTCATGGCCCCGGTTAACCCAGCTTCATAATCCATCAGACACTCCTAGCAAGTTCCTAGCAGGGTCACGAAAGGGAAGAAATGTCACAATGGGCCTGAATCATCCAACACACAGGCGTGGAACCAATGGAAGCAATGATTCTTAACTCAAGACCCGTGACCCCAGATGGCAAAAGAGGACACTCTTTCAGTCTTTCAGTTTGTTTGGAAAGATTGGAACAGCTCCTTTAGAATAAGGATCTTTATGGATAGAGACTGAGAAGAGCTATTTCTCCTGAAATCCTGTTAACCCTGGACTAGGGGACAATGAAAATAGCCCTGGGACACTGAGATGGGGCCCCGGGGTTGCTTGCAGTGATCTTGCAACTAGACACTCAGTCTCCTCGAGTCTGTATTTTCATTTGAAAAGCAAGGTGAGCCCCAAAATATCTTTGCTTCCCATCTTACGGGTTTATTTAAGGAAGCGGTCTTCAAGCAGGAGAGTCCTTTACCACCAAGGGATTTCATGGTAAGCAGCTCGCTGCCTCACGTCTGGAAAGATCCGCTCCTTTCATCTTTGCTCCTGCTGTCACTTCACTGACACGTAATTAGCAGCTTGTGGGATGCTATTTAGATGTTCTTTGCGTTCAACATTCTGTTGTTAATTCTCTGTGAAGCTGACTTGAGGTGATTTTAAAAATCTGAAGTTGAAGGTGTTCTGGCAACTGCTATCTGAGCATGAAGGAGAAGGGCGTAAATAAAGGTGAAGAAACACTACAATCACCCAAGCGCCCGCATATGACTTCCTTCTACCAGCACAGAGCCAACAACTTCCACCAAGGAGGAAAAAAGTGAGGCGAGGCAACAAGGGAAAACCATACATTTATTAAGAGGCATGAAAATGCATAAACTCATTTATAAATAAATGTCGAATTTACCCAGTGAAAAAATAGCTAAAATCCATGAGTGAACTGGATTTTACATTTGAAATGATTACATATTCGATCTCCAATTTCCCCTCCATTGTGATGTCTTAGTAGCAGCAATTTTGCAATGACTATAGAAAAAGCTGTTACCAAGATTTTCATATGGGGGGAAATTTTTCAAGAATTGTCTTTAAAAATGAACCAGTGCAAACAAATTCAGATTATAAGGGATAGAGTAAGTCCTAGGGCTTATCTTCAGAAAAGTAGAAAATAAAAATCCCAAACATTTATTCATTAGGAAATGAAAAAGCAAACTACATTTTGATCATTGAAAAATAATACATATGGATATTATAAAACATTCTTAACCAGTTATAATAATTATACTTAGAAATGTTCATTCAAGTACTAGTGTTCAATAAACATTTTAATTCCCATTAAAAGTAACACTAGGTATAGACTTATGTGGACAATTACTACTTTTGATTTAATAATGATAAAAATCACATCAACAGAAGGCAAGTGACCCTTAAAATACTGTACTTTTTTGTATGTAAATGATTTTTCACAGTCTGTATGTGTTATCTGTGAGAACCCAAGGAACATCTCACGACAGCTAATTAAGTCCTTTCTATAAAATAACTCTTGATATTACAGAAACAAACATGCTAAAATACAAGTTTAGCTTTAAAAATAACCAAGCAGAATCAGTTTTCTTTGGCAAGAAATTGTTAATTCCTTACCAAATTTTGGTTTCCTGTTGTGTAGACACTATCAGGACACTTCTTTGGTATTTACCAAAGAGCTATGAAATAATCTGACCACGTTTCATTGACTAGGGTACTATGATAGCAATGCAGAGCTTATGTCAAATTTGCACTGAAATCAACCTGGTTTCCTTGATTACTGTTGTTAACAGATCTTCCTTCAAAAAGCTCCCTCCTAATCCTGGCCTGAGTCTCAGGCTTTAACAAAAGTTCCTTTATCTGTTTCACTTTGGACTTCAGACTCATCCTTTCTCGGTGCAAAGCTTCATTAATTAAGTCCCGGAGTCCAATAGGTTTCTTGCCTAGGGAAAAAAAAAATTATATAATACATTTTACAAACAAATGCCAGTGAAAAATATGAAATATGGCACACTGACTTATCAAAAGAAGGTTAAAAGAAACCTTTAAGATGTTGCCCACGTTTCATAGAAAAGGCTGCATTTTGCCAAAAATATATCATTTGCGTGAAACCAATTTACTGTAAATAAAAATCACTGCATAGCAACAGCAGACGGACGACAGACGTGAGACATTATGGACCAACAGCATGGACAACGAATTCAACAGTGATTATTTTAAACTTAGCACTTGTTAGCTGTGTGTGTGTTTTGGCCTCAGATAAAGTGGTCAAGTGCCCTGTTAAGCAATATAAATGGCAGTATTCCAGTGACAGCCAGGCCCCTTCCACGGCCTCTAATTTGAGTCCACGAGGCATAACCCCAAGTTCCCTCTCCCTCGGCCATGGCAGAAGGCAAATGAAACCTGGGCCATTCTTCTGTAAGTTAATTTCCTCTGCTAGTCCCAGCACTCCACTTCTCTTCTGTTGTGTTTCAGAAACGCAAACACATTGATCATGACAGTAGTAGGCAATCTCCGCGGACTGGACAAGAGACACTGAAACAGCACGATGCAAATTAGTCCGTTGACTCTGCAGAGGGGAGTGGGATACTTCTCACGGAGCAGCGGGGGCCTGCCTGCATTGGGCTCTCATTTCCTGTTGTTGTCACTGTCAGTGCCATTCCTATCAGCCTCTTGAGTTTTCACAGAGCTCCCATCCCCTGGCTTGCTTTTGTTCTGTGTTTCTTCCAGATACTGCTGGACAGCCTTGAGCACCGCGTTCTCCACCAGCCTCTTACTGAGCCTTACCAGTTCAGCATCATCGGGCTCACCTCCATTCTTATCACCTACATTCCACAATAGAGAAGAGAGGTCACTGAGGTCATAGTGCCACAGACACTCGGCATGCAGGGGCCGCTAGTTCACTTAGTTAAAGAGAGCAAGCATCCTTTCAATCTGGTAATTTGGATCTAAAAATCCAAGAACACTGGCGTGGCTTTTCATTTGGTATTTGCAGAAACAGGAAATGGCCTATTCCCGAAGATTTCAGACTGAAAAGTCATTTGTTAACCCCAATCTAAAAATACTCCACCTTGCCATGCTGGAAGCTTCCCGTTTCTAGAATTTTTGTTCTTCTCTCCTCCAAGGTTATTTGCTACTATTAAAGTCCATGTGCCCACCACCTGGAGCCTCAGGCATGTGAATTCACCAACTAGATCTGCGTCTGCTTTCCCTTTGTCACCACCAAATGTCAGGCAATCAAGATTTCCTCCCGATCAGCTAACTACTTAAATCACTAGTTTTTTAAATGTCTGGCCCGTAGGTTGGTTGTTAATAAACTCTCACCACTCCCAGGAAGACACAGGCTGTTACTCCTGCTAGGAACTGTTTTAAATAAGCTTCTAAAAACTAATACTCTTTTTACTCTCAGTGCTATCACTGCAATTTAAGAAATAAGAAACTCTTTCAGAGTTAGGATGACGATAGTAAATTACTAGATGTTAATACTTTATGGCCACGGGCCACTTGGGTGGCTCAGGTGGTTAAGTGTCTGTCTTCTGCTTGGGTCATGATCCCAAGGTCCTGGGATCGAGTCCCACATCGGGCTCCCTGTTCAGCAGAGAGCCTGCTTCTATCCTACCCTTGCTCTTGTTCTCTCGCTCGCTTGTTCTCTCTCTCTCTCCCTCTCAAATAAATAAGTAAATAAATGAAATCTAAAAAAATTTCTTTATGGCAATTTTATTTTCCTGCTAGTTATAATCAAGGTTTAATTATTCCATCTTTCACTATACTGTAAAATGGCTGGTTTTCATCTATTTCTCCTATGCTAGACATTTCCCACTCATTCTCTTCCTTGTCTCCATTAACTGGGAAAAAACACAAGGAGCTCATCTCTCATGCCATTCAGTCCCTCATTTCCTTCTACCGAGCTGCTGACCCAGGAAAATAGATGATTGGAGGCAAAGACATTCGAGCACCTAAAAAATTATAAACAAATACTAACGGGTCTCAAGTGGGTGACAGACAGCTATACAATAACAGTATGGGACTCAATATTCTACTTTCAACAATGAATAGATCACCCAGACAGAAAACCAACTGGGCTTGAACTATACTTTAAGCCAAATGGACCTAAAATAAAATATAATATACATAATACACAGAACATCCATAACATACCATAACAGTATGCTATTAGCATAAAAACGGAAACAAAGACCAGTGGAGCACAACCTACAGCCCAGAAATAAACTCATGCAAACATCGCCAACTAATATTTGACAATGGAGCAAAAGAGAAAAAAAACAACAACAACAAAAAAACAGGCTCTTCAATAAGTGGTGCTTGAAGGACTGGACATCCACATGCAAAATAATGAAACTGGACTCTTATCTTATGCATACTCACAAACATTAACTGGAAATGGAATAAGGACTTAAACATAAGACCTAAAACTAGAAAACTTCTAGAAGAAAACAAAGGAAAAAAAACTACTTGACATTGGTGTTGGGTGATTTTTTTGGATGACACCAAAGAGCAAGCAATGAAAGTAAAAATCAGCAAGTGGGACTATATCAGATTAAAACATCTCCTGCGTAGCAAAAGAAACAATCAACAAAATGAAAGGCAATCTACAGAATGGGAGGAAATATTTGCAAATCATATATCTGATAAGGGGTAAATATTCAAAATACATAAGGAACTTAACTCAATAGCAAAAACACAGACAATCCAACTTAAAAATTGGCAGAGGATGTGAATAGACATTTTTCCAAGTAAGACATACAAATGGTTCACATGTACATGAAAAGTGCTCAGTATCACTAATCATCAGGGAAATGCAAATCAAAACCACAGTGAGCTATCACCCCACACCTATTGAAAAGTTATTATCAAAACAATAAGAGGTAACAAATACTATCAAGGATGTGGAAGATAAGGGCTGTTGATGGAAATATAAATTGGTGTAGCTATTATTGAAAACAGTATCGCCTTTCCTCAAAAAATTAAAAATAGAATTACCATATGACCCAGTGATCCCACTTCCAGGTATATATCTGAAGAAGATGAAATCACAGTCTCAACAACCTCTCTGAACTCCCCTGTTCGTCACAATATATCTCACAAGAGCTAAGACAAGAAAACAACCTGAGTGTACATTGATGAAAGGATAAAGAAAATGAAATGAGGTATTTATGTAAAATGAAATATTCAGCCATAAAATGAAGGACATCCTGCCATCTGTGACAACATGGATGGAACTTGAGGGCATTATGCTAAGTGAAAGAAGTAAACAGAGAAAGACAAATACTGTGTGATCTCATTTATATGTGGAATCTAAAAACACTGAACTCAAAGAAACAGAAAGTAAAATGGTAGTTGTAAGAGACTGAGCAGGGGCCGAAAAATGAGGAATGTTGGTCAAAGGGAGCAAATTTCAGTTATAAGATGAGTAAGTTCTGGGGATCTAATGGACAGCATGGTATTATAGTTAACAACACTGTATCATACACGTGGATGCTGTAAGAGGGTAGAGCTTTAATGTTCCCACTATACCAACAACAAGATATAATTATGTGAGGTAAAGGATGTATTTACTAATGTCTTTGTGGCAAACATTTTGCAATCTATAGGTGTGTCAAATCATCATTAAACTTACACAGTGTTTTGTGTCAATTATAACTCAATAAACCTGGGGAAGAAAAAGAAGTAATGAGTCTGCTCACACATCAAGGTTGGCTCAGTTTTGGAATATCACCCAAGGACTCCGGAAGGCAAATGCCCAGTGTTGCACTTGCATCCTTAGGTCTGGGATAGGTGGTTACTAAGGGTATAAGCTGGAGGATGGATAATTATTTTCTATCCTTACATGACAGGGATTGAACTACAAAAGCACATATGCTAAGGGTGAGAACTGGTCTCAAACCCTCCTTCTGAGCCCCACCATTTCTATTTAACACATGTCCAGGACCAACTCTGTTTAAAACCATCATTCCTAGTAATACCCAGGAAGATGAGAGCCTAAAGACTCATCTAGACCTGCTACCAAGGGGAGCCCTTAGCAATTGCTTTCCCCTCAAAAGCAGCAATATGGCACTCCAGATCCATTATTAAAAGTTCTAGAAAGAACATCTGTGGTGCAAAATATGCTTAGAATTGAGCAAGCTTCAACTCCATAATATCTACATAGAAGTTACCAAACATAAATATGTCAGGATATTATCAAAAGGAAGATAAAGAAATTCATTACTGATACCACATCTGGGGGCAATTTAAGACCATTTTTATTAGTAAGAATGAATGTATTATGTAATACTGAAAGGATTTTACCTTAATCTTACCAGATAGTATTTATACTGTATTGCTGATACCTCCGAATATGTTTCCTGTCTGGAACTATTTGTATAATGGCTCTTCAAACTTAAGACGGTGGTGTGCCTGGGTGGCTCAGTGGGTTAAGCATCCAACTCTTGATTTAGGCTCAGATCATGATCTCAGGGTGGTGACATCAAGCCCTGCATCGGATTCCACGCTCAGCCATGAGTCTGCTTGAGATCTCTTTCCCTTAGCCCCACACCTGCCATTTTATGCTCATGCACTCTCAAAAAACAAAACAAAACAAAACAAAAAACATAAAAATACATAAAAAGGGAAAATCAAGCTGCAAATGAAGGAAACTCTAAGTACCCCCAAAACACCAGAAATGACTGTGTCCATCATCCTACTGGTGCTGTGTGCCTAGACCAAAGAACCTGTTCCTCCGGGCTGTCCCCTACCCTCCATGGCTTTACCATAACATCAGTCATCACATCATTGATCCTCAGTAAGAAAGCTGGGCTGTATTGGAGTCTAATCATAACTCATTCTCTAAGATGCCTCAGGTCAAAAAATGTGGGTTTCAGATTTTTCTGAGTCTACTATGAAGTGTTTCTACTACCTCAGAGATTAAAAACACAAAAATCTTCCCACAAAAAGCTAATTTTCCCTTCTGATTTTCCTATTTCTGATTATGCATTTACTATTATCCAAGTCAACCAAGCTCAAAACAATACTGTCACCATCTCTAATGGCTTCATTTCCCTCATCAACCCATTTAACCACCAAGCCCTAACAATGTGCTTTTCACAATTTCTCCTCTCTTTCAATGCATCTGGTACAACACCTCTAGATTACTATTTCTAAAATGTCCCTTTTAGTCTCCAATGTCTCTATGGGAAAATTTAAACTGGTCTTCCTAAGCTTTCTAGAACCGACCTTTGGTGATCCACCACATGGCTGTGCTTTCACTGTGAGCTTCTGCCATCTCCTGAGGAGCCTCCACATCGCCCTCTATTTCTAGATGGCCCTCCCTTTCTCTAATGAAAATCCCACTGCTCCATGAAGCCTTCCCTGACTAACCCAGCTGGAAGTGGCTCCAGGAACTTGGGCTGTAGGGAGAGTACATGGTCATTTGGTCATTCATTCACATAAGCACTAAGGACCTACAAGATACCTGGCTATTCTAGCCTATGGGGATACAGCAGAGGACAACACAAAGTCCTACTGGTTTTCCTTTCTTATTTTCTTCACAAATTATGAGCCTTGTTTATTAACGTATTTATTCAACAACTACTGATTGAGTGTCTGCTCTGCTAAAGATCCGGTCCTGAGTAGAGAAACCACGTCCTAGGCTTCTCGGTCACCCCTCAATCATGAAGGCTCAACAAGTATTTTTTCAGCCCAATGAACTGTGGGTTAAAGTCCTTAAAGGACTTTAAGAGTTCCTATCTTGCTATAAGGATAGCACACCTTGGCCAGAAATTTACATTTAGTATTAATTTAAAGCACAATCAGAGAATTCCAGAGTAACCCAAATAGTCATGTGAAAATCTCTAACCACCTGGCTTAATAAACTGAGTCAATATGACAAAATATCCAACCTATTGGACAAATATTAACCATCTACAATAACTAACCAATCAACCATAAAAGCAAAGAAATTTATAAATGAATCTTCCAGATCTACCCCGAATCCCACCTTGGGATTTCCACAAAGCACCCTCAAGGCTATTTATGTCACCTCACTTCTGGTAGGAAGATCCTTCTGGAAGGTTCATTACAAAGCCCTGAAAGTGTGCAGCAATTCAAAAAGCATGTATCTCCACTCCAGTAAGACCTTATTTGTAGTCCCACTTTCAACAGACTTAGTTCAACTTAATTAACAAGAGGCATCTTAAGATTAAAGTTATACTGATTTTGCTTCTGCTTATTACTTGAATAAATATATGTCTCCATAGTGACCCCTAAGATAAATAGCTACTTCCCTTTAACCTGAAGGATAGTTTAAAACAGCATTTCAACATGCCATTGCAAGGTATACAAACTATCTTTTGATATTTGTGTGTACAAAGGTACACACAAAAAATATTCTCAACCTATGAAGCAAATTCTTAATAAAATTTTCTTTCTTGGTCAGGCTGGGTTATTTAATATCATACCTACTTAAAGTGACAGATTAACCTTTGTCTTTGACACTGTTATTTTAGAAGGCTCCCCTAGAACATCTTTAATCAATTTCTTGGGAGAATACTAAAAATATAAAAGAAAGGCAATGGGAAACTCTGTTCAACCCACCAAATACTATTTTTCCCTAAAAGAAGACCTAAACTTTCAACAAATCTCAAGTAGGAAATTCCACACTCTAAGAATTCTAACATCATTAACCCACTGTATATACTCATGATTCTGTTTTGGTTTATAACACCTGAGATCTCTGATACCAATACAATGTATTTTTGTGGTTAAAAAAAAGAGGTTAATTCCTTTGTGGTAACAAAAATATATATATTTTTTTGTGGTTAAAAAATTTATTTTTGTGGTTAAAATTTATTTTTGTGGTTAAAAAAAAGAGGTTAATTTCTTTGTGGTAACAAAAATATGTTCTATCTACTAGAATAATTTAAGATCAACATGACTATGTTTCAGCTGTCCTTCTGTGTGAGTTAACTGCTTAATTGATGTCACATAGTGGGCTTCAGGAACCACCACCATTCCCCACCCACCACAAATATCTATTTGTCTCAACAAGAATGAATCATGCTAGGACTGCCTGGGTGGTTCAGTCTGTTCAGCATCTGACTCTTGGTTATAGCTCAGGTCATGAGCTCAGGGTCGTTGGACTGAGCCCTACATCTGGCTCTGTGTGGAGTCTGCTTGAGATTCTCTTCCCCTATTTCCCCCTCTGCCCCTCCACCCACTCACACTCTCTCCTTTCTCTCTCAAATAAAGATCTGAGTTGGGGTAAATTGGAGGGGGAGATGAACCGTGAGAGACTGTGGACTCTAAGAAACAAACTGAGGGTTCTGGAGGGGAGGGGTGGGGGATGGGTGAGCCTGGTGGTGGGTATTATGGAGGGCACGTATTGCATGGAGCACTGGGTGTGGTGCATAAACAATGAATTCTGGAACATTGAAAAGAAATAAAACAAAATGAAAAAAAAAAAAAAAAGAATAAATCATGCTAAGATGTTCCAAAAGAGAACAAAAGAAATCTTGCTTACAATCCTGTGTAAGTCCAAGGGAGAAAGTACAACCACATTCAAAGTACTCAATTGTCCCAATCAAAATCTCAGCATATTATTTTATGAATATCAACAAACTGATTCTGAAGTTTCTATGGAGAGGAAAAAATAACATAATAACCAATGCAATACTGAAGGAGGAGAACAAAGTTGAATGACTGACACCTCTCAACTTCAAGACTAGCTATAAAACTCTAATAATACAGTCTTGTATTGACAAAAGAATAGATAAATATATCACTGGGACAGAAAGAGGGAGCCCAGAAATAGACCCACACAAAAATAGTCAACTGATCTTTGAAAAACAAGCAAAAGCAATACAATGGGGCAAAGAGAGTCTCTTTAACAAACAATCCTGGGACAACCGGACATCCACATACTACATGCAAAATAATGGATCTAGTCACAGACCTCACACCCTTCACAAAAATTAATTCAAATGCATCACAGACTTATTATAAAATGCAAAACTATAAAACTCCTAGCAGAGAAGATAAGAGAACGTCTAAATGACCTTGGGTAAAACAATGGACTTTTTTGCTATAAAACCAAAAATAACAACCCATGAAAGAAATAACTCATAAGCTAGACTTCAGTGAAATTAAAACCTTTTGCTCTGTGGAAAAAAATGTGAAGCTAATGGGACTACAAGCCACGGACTTGGAGAAAATATTTTTAAAAAGAACTATTATCCAAAACATGCAAAGAACTCTTCAAAACTCAACAAGAAGAAAACAAACAACTAACTTTAAAAATGGGCCAACGATCTTAATAGAAACCTCATCAAAGAAGACCTATACATGGCAAATAGGCATATGAAAAGGTGTTCCACATCATAAGCCATCATGGAAATGCAAATTAAAACAACAATGAGACATCAGTACACACCTATTAGAATGGCCAAAATCCAGAACACTGACAACACCAAATACTGACAAGGAGATGGGGCTACAGAAACTCTCCTTCGTTGCTGGTGGGAATGCAAAATGTTTCAGCCACTTTGGGAGTCAGTAGATGGCTTCTTACAAAAACAAAACATGTTTTTACCATACAATCAAACAACGCAGGCATTAGTATTTACCCAAAGTAGCTGAAAATTTAGGTCCACACAAAAACCTGCCCAAGGATGTTAACAGCATCTTTTCTTAAATGTTAATTCTTTTAGCTCAATTTTGTATTTATTTTGGTTTATAGCATCTTTATTCATAATTGCCACACTTTGAAATCAATATGTCCTCTGGTAGGTGAATGGATAAACTTTGGTACCTCCATGTAATGGAATAATACTATTCAGTGCTAAAAAGAAATGAGTTATCAAGCCATAAAATGACACAAAAGAACCTCAAATGCATATTAATAAGTGAAAGAAGCCACTCTGGGAAGGGTACAGACTGTATGATTCCAAATATATGACACTGTGGAAAAGGCAAAAGTATGGACATAGTAAAAAGATCAGTGGGGTGGGGGGGCAGGGGAGAGATGAATGAGTAGAGCACAGAGGATTTAGGGCAGTGAAAATATTCTGTATGAGACCACAAGGATGGATACATGGCATTATATGCTGGGCTCTGCCCAGAGCATGTACAATACCTAGAGTGAACCATAAAGTGATGGAGGCTCTGCGTGGTAATGATGTGTCAGTGTAGCTTCATCAATTGTAACAAAGTATCACTCTGGTGAGAGATATTGATGGTGGGGAAACTATGCATATGTGGGGAACAGAGAGTGTACAGGAAATCTCTGTATCTTCCTGTCAGGTTTTCTGTGAACCTAAAACTCTTCTAAAAAAAATAATAAAGTCTAAATTAAAGAAAAAGTTCTCATTAGCTCACATCCCAACTCTCAGGAACTTCATGTGGTATCTGAACAAAGACTTCCTAGGCATCTTCTCATCACTTGCACCATTCCTGCAGCATAACTGTGTCCCCCTTAGCAGTGGATTTTTTCTTTTTTTGACCGAGCTTACCTCTTCTTTTCATCTACCCAGATAAAAAGAAACACTAATAGAGATCTGTAGGTCATTATAAAAACTGGGGTGGCACACTCAACTTCTTGCACACCACTTGCAACTTATCTGTGACAAGGGACAGATCAAGAATTGTTCCCAACAGTACATTTAAACTCACACTGTCCTTGGGCACTTATCCACCTGAAATATTAGCTGTTAACACCCCAGGAAACAGAGTTCCTGTAAATAAAGCTCCCCTCCTCTTGCCAAATACCAAAATTCCTTCCCACCTCCAACATACACACACCAGAAAATTTTAGAAACAAAAATACCAAAACTGTATTTTAAATTCTTTCTAAAACATAAATTTGAAAAAGAAAAAAAAAAGCCTTTGTAAATTTTATTCTGGGTTCAGTAGCACAGATGATGCTGTGTGAAAAATGGACAATCCCCCCACCCCCAAGGGATCCTGGAGATCACTACATTGTAGGTCCCTCCATCTGTCCCACTCTAGCCATTTTTAAATTGGAGGGGGCAGATAGCAGGCAGTTAAAATGAATATCACTAATAGATCTGAGGGGAAACAAAGAGGGGATAAGGTCCCAACAGGCAGTCACTCTACAGCCTGAGTGGGCCAGGGCATGACCCACACAGCCTCAGCCAAAACTGTCATAATGAGAAAGTGTTATGAGGCTCCCAGGCCTTTTGTTAACACAGCTAGTGCTGGCACCTCCAGAGTCTTCACTTCCCTCCATTGTTTCCCAAGTCATAGCCTGAAGCCAACCCCTTGATCCAAACATCCCTGCAAGAACCTTAAAGGATTCTTGCAAAGACTCCAAATCAAATGGCTTAGGATGCTTTCTATGACTTGTGCTCTTAAGACTGCTCTTCATGCAGTAATAGCAGAGAAGTGACAAGACACATTTGCTGGATGTTTGTAGGGCAAACAGCCTATCAAAGAAATCTTACCAGACATCATGTAATAATAATCTCTTGTAGAGATTTCTGTTTTTCATTTTCATCTTCATCTATCTGTAACATCATTTCTCTGAGTCCTTATTATGATCTATACTGTTCTCTATACAATTTCTACTGTAATGCTATCGTTTCTTATTGGAAGCCTTGGTGATGAGCTAGAACTATGGGTGGTGATGTGATAGAACTCCTAATATGTGTGTAAGGAGAGAAAAAAATATATATATATGAGTTTGAAATCCAATTCTGCTATTTTCTAACTTCATAGCCTTGTTCACAATCTCTCTAAACCTAAATTTCCCTTCAATAGGCCACTCATGAGGATAATATACCTTGCATTGTTGTTGGAAGCATTAAAGATAAGGTATGAAAAGTGCCTAACATTGCACCTAGAACATAGTAGGCTCTCAAAATATGGTAGCTATTTTATTGGTACCTGTTATACATGTATTATGATTAGATCTGAGTTCAATTTATTTTAAGAAGGATGAGCTCAATACCTACTATAAACCAATTACTAATTCACTCAAATATTTTGTTAAGTGCCTACTATGTGCCATTGTTAAGTATTTAAAAATAAATAAAATCAGAGTGCCTGAGTGGTTCAGTTGGTTAAGCATCCAACTCTTGATTTCAGTTCAGGTCATGATCTCAGGGTCATGAGATCAAGCCCCTTGTCTGGTTCCATACTGAGCATGGAGTCTGCTCAAGATTCCCTCTCTCCCTCTTCCTCTGTCCCTCTGTCCCTCGCTTGTTCTCTTGCAAATAAATAAATAAATAAAATCTAGTCTCTGACCACAAAGAAGTCAGTCTAGGAAGATGACCAATAAACAATGATTGTAAAACAATAGGTTAAGGGCTATGATAGAATATGTTCAAGGTCCCATGGAATTGGGAAGGGATAACAAGGTTAGTTTTTACAGAGGAGGTATTTCAGTTCAGTGAATAGGAGTTTAAGGCATGGGCATAGAGGGAGTAGGAAGGTTTTCCTAGACATAACAAAGGCATGAGTATGTGCTAAGAAGAATGAAAATGCATGATGCAGTTAAGGAACTAGAGGTACTTCCACGGCATAAGGAGTTCAGAGTATCATGGGGAGATGGGGGGAGGTGTAGGAGGAAAGAAGGTTGGAGAGCAAGTACAGATGAAAGGCCTTACGCACCATGCTATGGAGTCTAAGTTCATTCTATAGGCAATAGACATTTATTGAAGAATTTTAAGGATAATGTATTTTAGAAAATTCACCGTAATAGCCATGTGGAATATGGAAGAACTATTTGAAAGGGGTAAAAACAGAGACAAGTTTTTACAGTAGACAAAAAGAGAAACAATGAGAACCTGAACTATGGTAGAGACACATTATAGAGACAATTAAGAAACAGGAATATTGGGCCAGAGAGCCGATTTAATTAGGAAAGGGTTTTAAGGAAAGAAGAAGTGGGGTGTAAAAAATATATATATATGAAGAAGTATGGCCAAAAATGTTTGAAATTCAATAAAAACTTAAACTCTAAATTCAAAAAGCTCAAAAATGTCAAGTTTAAGAAATGTGAAGAAAAATCACACCAAGGAACATCATGATCAAGCTGCCAAAACCAACATTAAGAGAAAGTCATAAAGGCAGCAAAAAGAAAAAGGATGTATTAACACAGAGGAACAAAGAGAAGGATGATAGCAGACTTACTATCTGCTATAAGATACAATGCAAGCCAAAAGACAAGGGTACAACATGTTTAAAGTATTAAAAGATAAAGAAAAGGCAACATAGAACTCTTAATCCAACCTATTATCTTTCAAAAATGAGGGAAAAAGAAAGATTTTTTCAGACATACAGGTGCTGAGTTAATCAACAGCCAACCAGCACTAGAAGAGATATTAAAGGAAAACTTGAAGCAGGAAAAAAAAAAAAATGATACCAGATGGAAATTTGGATCTATTCAAAGACAAGAAAGAACTAAAAACTGTGTATATGGTACATATGTAGGTAAAAAGTAAAGATTTTTTCCTCATTCTTAATCTCTTTAAAAGACAACTGTTTTGGGGCACCTTGGTGGCTCACACTTGGTTGAGTGTCCAACTTTTTTTTAATTTTTAAAAAATTTATTTATTTATTTGTCAGAGAGAGAGCACAAGCAAGGGGAGTGGCAAGCAGAGGGAGACTCAGGCTCCCTGCTGAGCAAGAAGCCTGATGTGGGACTTGATCCCAGGACTGTGGGATCATGACCTGAGCCAGAGGCAGACACTTAACCAACTGAGACATCCAGGTGTCCCGGGTCTGATTCTTGATTTCTGCATGAGTGATGGTTTTGGGGCTGTGGGCTTGGGCTTTGTATTGAGCTCTGTGCTGAGTGTGGAGCCTGCTTGAGATTCTCTCTCTCTCTTTCTCCTCGTGTCTATCCCAGCCTTGCTTTCTCTCTCTCTCTCAAAAACGAAAACAAACAAAAAAAAACTGTTTAAAATGGAGTTTATAAACTACATAGATATAAAGTACACGGCAACAATAGCACCAAGACTGGGTAGGAAAATGGAAATAAGTGTTGTAAGATTCTTTTATTAAATGTGAAGCGGTATAGTATCATTTGCAGGCACACCGTCGTAAATTAAGAATGTATATTTTAAAACCCTAGAGCAACCACTAAAGCAAACATAAAAATTAGCACAGCTAATAAACCAATAATTAACATAGGTGGAATCCTAAATTCTTAATACAAAATAAGGCCGTAAAAGAAGAGGAAAAGGAACAAAGAAGAGATAGGACAAGAACAAACAAGATGGGGTGTTTAAATTTGCCCATATTGCTAATCATGTAAAACATGGAATAGTCTAAACACTCCAGTAAAATGTTAAAGCTTGTTAATCTGGATAAAAAATAAGAATCAGCTACGATGTCTAACAAAAATCTACTTCAAATATAAAAATACAGAAAGGTTAAAAGTAAAAGGATGGGAAATGATATATCATGCTAATGCTACACGAAAGGAAGCTAGAGAGTCAATCAAACAGAGCAGATTTCAGAAAAAAAGTGTATTACCTGAAATAAAGGGGGACATTTTATAATCTTAAGGAAATCAATTCATCAAGAGGATATAAAAATACTAAATGTGCATGCAACTCATAGCAAGAGCTTCAAAGTACTTGAAGTAAAACCAGACAGAACTGAAAGGATAATGGATAATCTACAGAGTTAGAGATTTCAAGACCACTCTTACATTGATAGAATAGAGAGAGAGAAATTCAATAAAAATATAGAAGACTTGAACACTGGCAACCAAATCCATCAAACTGACAATTATAAAACACTGCACCCAACAACCATAGGGCACACATTCTTTTTAGTATACAGAAAACCTTTACAAAAGGAGATCATATTCAGAGCCATAAAACAAGTCTCAATAAACTTAAAATTATCAGCTCATCCAATGCATGTTCCCAAACCACAGTGGAACCAAATAAGAAATCACTAACAGAAAGATACAGATATCTTGAAAGTCCCCAATTATTTAGAAGTTAAACAACACAATTCTAAATAATCCATGGAGTAAAGGAGAAATAAAAAGAAATCAGAAAATATTCTGAACTGAATGAAAATTAAAACACATCAAACTTATAGAATACAGCTGAAACTGTACTTAGGGAAATTCATACCATTTTATGCTTAGATAAGAAAATAAGAAAGGTTAGTCTCAAATCAGTGATCAAAGCTGCCACATTAAAAACACAGGGACCTCTCTCTCTGACAAATAAATAAATAAAATCTTAAAAAAAAAACCACACACACACAGGGAAAGAGGGTACCTGGGTGGCTCAGAGGGTTGAGCCTCTGCCTTTGGCTCAGGTCATGATATCAGGCTCCTGGGATGGAGCCCCGCATTGGGCTCTCTGCTCTGCAGGGGGCCTGCTCCCCCTCCACCCCCACTGCCTGCCTCTCTGCCTACTTGTGATCTCTGTCAAATAAATAAATAAAATTTTAAAAAAACAGGGAAAGAAAAGCAAATTAACCCCAGGTAAACAGAGAGAAAAAAGATAATAAAGATAATAGTAGAATGAAATAAAAAACAAATAGACAATAGTGAAAAAGCGAAAAAACAAAAGCCTGGCTCTTTGAAAAAAAAATAATAATCAATAAGATTGAGAACTCTACCCAAACTGATCAAGAACGAAAAAACAAAAGATATGTATTACCAATATCAGGAATGGGTGAGGGAACACCACCAACTGCACAAACATTAAGAGGATAATAAGGAAATATTATGAACAATTTTATGCCAACAGATGCAACAAACTAGATGGAATGAGCAAGTTCCTTAAAAGAAACAAACTACTTGATTGTTCAAGGAGAAACAGATAAGTTAAATAGCTCTGTTAAAGAAATTGAAATTATAGTGAAAGAAAAAATCTTTTGGGGCTCATGGGTGGCTCAGTCAGTTAACTGTCTGCCTTTGGCTCAGGTCATGATGTCAGGATCCTGGAATCCAGCCCAGGTCTGGGGAGTCCCTGCTCAGTAGGGAGCCTGCTTGTCCCTCTTCCACTGCCCCTCCCCGTGCTCATGCTCTCTCTCTCTCTAGCAAATAAATAAATAAATTCTTTCCAAAAAAAATCTTTCAACAGATGGTCACACTGTTGGTAAATTTCTACCATGTATTTTAGGAAGAAATTTAACCAGTTCACAAAATCTTCTGGAAAATAGGAGAAAGAGAACAATTCCCAATCCATTCTAAGCCAGATAGACACTGTGAAAAAAGAAAACTATAGAACAGTACCTTTCACAAATAGAGACACAAAAACCTTTGCGAAAATACTGCCATATCAAATACAGCAATACATGGAAAAGATAATATATCAGAACTAAGAGGAGTTATTCCAGAAATGCAAGATTGAGTTAACATTTGAATATCAGTATAATTCACCATACTAACAGACTAAATAGAGAAATACAATCATCTTAATATAGTCAGAAAAAGAATTTGACAAAATTTAATACTCATTCATGATAAATATTCTTAGTAAACTAAAAGTAGAAGGAAATATTCTTAGGTTTAAAAGGGCTTCTATGGGGGCACCTGGGTGGCTCAGTGGGTTAAGCTTCTGCCTTCAGCTCAGGTCATGATCTCAGGGTCCTGGGATTGAGCCCCGCATCGGGCTCTCTGCTGAGCGGGGAGCCTGCTTCCTCTTCTCTCTCTGCCTGCCTCTCTGCCTACTTGTGATCTCTGCCTGTCGAATAAATAAATAAAATCTTAAAAAAAATAAAAAATAAAAGGGCTTCTATGAAAACCTATAGCAAAGTCATACTTACTGGTAAAATGCAATGATTTTCCCCTGAGGTCAAGAACAATATAAAAGATCTGCTCTCACTAGTACTACTGGGTGTTGTACTACAGGTCGTAGCCAATGCAATCAGACAAAACAACAATAGAAACAAGTAAAAAGCCTCTTAACTGAAAAAGAAGTAGTAAAATAGTCTTCATTCTCAGTGTATATGATCATCTATCTAGAAATCCCAAAGAATCTACAAAATTATGTTCAGCAAGGTCATAGAATACAAGGACTATATTTTTAAAAGTCAACTGTATTACTATATGCTACCCACAAACAACTGAAAATTGAAAATTTTAAAAATATTTTAATAGCATAAAATGTAAAACACTTAGGGATAATTCAACAAAATGTATGCAATACCCATACACTTTGTATACACCACAAAATTTCTCAAGAAAAATTAAGTAAAATCTAAATAAAGGGAGACACAAACTATACTCATTGATCAAAAGATAAAACAGTGTTTAGATGTCAACTCTCCTTCAATTATTCTACAGATGCAAAGCTGTATCAATAATAACCCCAACAGGATTTTTCATAGAAATTGGTAAAGTAATTCTAATGTATATGAAAATGTATCAGGAAGATATAAAATGTATTACAATAGTCAAAACATTTTTTTTAAAAGAGCAAAGTTGGAAGTCTTATATTACCTGATTTCAGACCTATTATGAAGCTTTAGAAATAGAGACAGTGTGGGTATTGACATAAAGACAAATATATAGATCAATGAAACAAAACAAAAAATCCAGAAATAGGCTCACAAACATATGGTCAATTGATTTTCAACAAAGGTGGCAAGAAAATTCAACACAGAGAGAATATTTTCAAAAAAAAAAAAATGGTGAGGGGGCTCCTGGGTGGCTTAGTGGGTGAAGCAGCTGCCTTCGGTTCAGGTCATGGTGTCAAGATCCTGGGATGGAGCCCTGCTAGTTGGGCTCTCTGCTCAGTGGGGAGTCTGCTTCTCTCTCTCTCTCTCTCTCTCTGCCTCTCCCCAATCACCTCATGCTATCTCACTTTCTCTCAAATAAATAAAATGTTAAAAAATGTGCTAGGACCATGGTACAGGCATATGCTTTAAAAGAAAAACTTGCCCCTTATCTCACACCATATATAAAAATGAACTCATAATGAACCACAGAACTGATATAAAAGCTAAAAGTATAAAGTGTCTAGAGGAAAATACAGAAGGCAAAGATTCTTAAATAGGATCTCAAAAACAAAATCTACCAAGAAAAAGGGGGGGGATAACTAGGACTTCATCAAAATGTGAAACTTTTTCTCTTCTTAAGACATTGTTAAGGGGGAAAAGGCAAACCACAGGATGGGAGAAAATACTTGCAAGTCATAGCCATTAAAAAATGTGTATCCAGAGAAGTCTCATAACTTAGTAAGAAGACAAAGAAAAAAATTTACAGTGGCCAAAAGAATTGAAGAGATGTTTCATAAAAGATATACAGATGGACAATAAACATGTGAAAAATGAACAACATCATTAGCCATCAGGGAAAGGCAAACTAAAATCACAAAGATACCATCACTCACCCACTAAAAATAAAATTAAAAAGACTTAACAATATAAGTGTTGGTGACGATATAAAGCAACTGGAACTCCTTCCTGTTGGTAGAAATGCAAAAATGGCATAGCAGTTTGTAAAAACAGTTTGGAAATTTCTTTTTTTTTATGATTTTATTTATTTATTTGAGAGAGAGAGAGCACAGGTAGGGGGGCAGCAGAGAGAGAAGGAGAAGCAGAATCCCCACAGAGCAGGGAGCCTGATGTGGGGCTCGATCCCAGGACCCTGGGATCATGACCTGAGCTGAAGGCAGAGGCTTAACTGACGAGCCACCCAGGTGCCCCCAGTTTGGAAATTTCTTATAAAAACTGTTCTTATGAAAGTGGGCCATATTCTTACCATGTAACCAGGAATCTCATTGCTAGACAGAATTGAAAGCAAATGAAATGAAAGCATATGGTCACACAAAAACCTATACATAAATGTTTGTACTAGCTTTACTCCTAATTTCCCCCAAACCACCCAAATATACCCTTCAGCTGGTGAATGAACCAAGAGGCTGTGGTACAGCCACACAACACAACAGTACTCAGCAATACAAAGGAATGAATTCTGTATCAGAATTGTTGATTTATCATCAACAACACAGATGAATCTAAAATCTCTTATACTAAGTGAAAGTCACAGTCAGTAGACCTCATAATGAAGGATTTCCCTTTCATGACATTCTGGAAAAGGCAAAACCATCAGTATTGAAACTTGCCAGGGGCTGGGGAGAGGGCAGGGGTTGACTTTAAAAGGGCACTAGAGGACTGGGGGGATAAGGGAACACTTCCCAGTCTTGATTATGGTGGTGGTTATATGACCCTACATGTTGATTTCAACTCCCCAAACTGTACACAACACACACAAAGTTGAATTTTGTTATATGTCGATGACACCTCAATTTTAAACAACACTAAGGAGAACAATTTCTTCCTCATGATGAGGGACAATGTCGGGGTCTCCTGGGGTCACCATGTGGACTCAGCAATAAGGAAATCCCTAGTGCCCTGTCCCTGTTGGCAGTTAGTATGTAGCTGGTAACACGAATGATTTCCTCAGCTCCTCTCTCTGCTCGAAGGTAAGGCATTTCTACCATATTACCTGAAATCTGCATGCTTCAGATTCTCCATTACTTCCCTCCTGAATCATTTCCTTCTGTTGTGCTCAATATCAAAATTTGAAAAATAATTTCCAGTTTAATGGACAGGGGTGGTTTCTGAGCATGAATGAAACCCAAATCATTTTAATTTTCCCCTTCAGGGTACACATGTATCATTTGGTCCAATCTGCTCAGAGAGAGCAAACTCATGTGGCAACCAGCTCCTGATTGACAAGTGATCACTGTCACTCTGTTGTTGACATCTGTATCCAAGGGACACAGGATGCACTGTGGGCTGTTTTGTTTACTTATTTTGCCTTGTATTGCTTCTAAGCTGTTCCCTATCACAAAATGCTCTCTATTATATAGAGACCTATATAATAGAGGCTTTTTTCTCCTTGAATTTTGATTCTTGTATTGGAATGTAAGGAGTTCTCAATATCCCTGACTATTTTGCTCAAGGACCACTATACATCATTTTGTGCAAAACTGATTGGGAAGTGCCATTTAAGCAGGGATAAAAGCAGCAGAGATTTCAAACACAAGCCCTGGTACAAAGGAGTATCAACAGAAGTATGGCTATACCTGGAAAGTTTATTCTTATGACAGAGAGGAAATAAATGGTAGTTTCAACCTTGTCAAAAGCATCATGATCTTGTCTGGCAGAAAAATAAGGGGGCTAGAAAATGAGCATTGCTTTAAATCATAAAACTTACCATGTTCACATAATTTTTTATCATCTTAATATTTAAGGGAGTTTTACATAAAACAGGGCCACCTGGGTGACTCAGTTGGTTGAGCATCCGACTCTTGGTTTTGGCTCAGGTCATGATCACAGTCATGGAATCCAGCCCCACATCAGGCTCCGCGCTCTGTGCACAGTCTGCTTGAGATTCCCTCTCTCCCTCCTATTCCCTGTGACCTTCACCAATCTCTCAAATAAATAAATAAAATCTTTTTTTTAAATTTTAATTATTTATTTGAGAGAGAGACAGTGGGAGAGAGTATGAGCGAGGAGAAGGTCAGAGAGAGAAGCAGACTACCCGTGGAGCTGGGAGCCCGAAGCGGGACTCGATCCTGGGACTCCAGGATCATGGCCTGAGCTGAAGGCAGTCACCTAACCAACTGAGCCACCCAGACGCCCCAAATAAAATCTTTTTAAAGATAGTTTAACATAAAACTTAAAAGCAGAACAAGCTGGGATTAATTTTCTCTTGTTGGACTGACACACACCTGCCCATGTTAACACATACGTCTCTTCTCAGGCTCATATACCTGGCTAGGAGTTGATTCAAGCAGAAGTAAAGGCCACTTTCCTGATTTAGAGGCAACATTCACCAAGGCAGATCAGCAGCATAAATGCTGCTCCTGATCTAATCTGGTGAAATAAATTGTAACTGTAGATACCACTTTCCCTCTTTTACAAGCAATCAGGACACACCCGGATCAAAGGTCCCTCAGAGTGAGAAAATCCCCACTGGGCCTGTCAGGAATAACAGTGACAGGAATGCTTCCCTCAATTCATTTAGATAACACTTCACACTTTTCAAAGTGCTTTCAGAAACATTGTTGCAGCTGGTTCTCCAAGGAACCTCTTGAGATAAAAGAAGAGTTATTCTTCCCAAATTACAAGCAAGAACAATGAGACACAAGAGGTTACACAAACTAAGATCACAGAGTAGCAGTGACGAAAATGTGGCTTCTCACTCAGAATCAGGTAGATGAGTTCATCCAGGACACCCGCCCCCAGGCAGATTTCCCACAGCTCTCTGGTGCAGCCACACCCCGGGGAAGGGATGGCACACAGGAGAGAAACAGCACATAATTTAATGGTTGGTTAACTGGAAAACAAAAACAAAAACCAAGAAATTCAGAAAGTTTCACTCTCAGATTAAGATTTTGATACTAAATAATGGATATTGATTAATGTAGCATAATTCCTTCCTTCCATCTCCCATCCTTCCTTCCTCCTTCCTTTCATCTTCCCTTCCACACACAGTTCCATGAACGTCTGTGTGTGATATGCCTTTGCTGCTATGAACACAGAAACTACTCCAACACGGGCCCTGCCTTCAGGATTCCCGCAGTGGGGTAGAGGTAGAAGCACATGTTCAGAGATAAAGAAGAGATCGTGAATGCTCAGAAGGAAGGGTGTACAATATAGAATGGGTACACAGAGTGTAGGCAATTCTAACTAGGGGAAAATATCAAAAGAAAAATATCAAAAGATGCTTGAGCTGGATCTTCTAAGTGTTTCTCAGCAGGGCCAGGGGAGAAATGACATGATCACGGGGGAAGTGGGAAGACCAACTAGCTTGCTCAGGTAACTACATCACTTGGGCTAGCATAAAGTGACTGGTTAGTAGGAGGGAAGAAGAATGATGAGGCCAGAAATGTACGCAGGGGAGAGACTATGAAGACTCCTGCAGGGCATACCATCATTTATTTCTACAAAAGTCATTTAGTCTTGTCTTTAAGGAATTCCTTATTTTAGCCCATGAGGTAATAGTAATATTTAGTATATGGGTAATAGCCCATAATGTTAAAGAAAATTAGATCTTCACATTTCCGCTGATGTTTAAAACTATAAATTTGGATCTAAGAATGTCCCTATTATTTTACAGGAAAACAACAGCTATGCCACTAACCTACGATGATACTTCATTTTGTCTTAGGTCCAATGCAAATAACTAGCCATTATGTTCAGTGAGACAGACTAAAATACAACTGTAACTACAATGTGATCAAGGGCACCATAAATATTTCAATATCATAGGATGAAATAAATAATATTTTTAAAAATTATTCAAAATATAGCTCCTTTTAACTCAGCTGCCTAATCCTAAACCAAACCCTTTTTGGATGAGACTTTAGAATGCATTTTATACTACAAGATTTTCAATCTGATTGCTCAACTAGCTAACACATAAGGTCACACACAGGTCAAACTGCCACTGTTTTTTTCTTTGATGACCTCCAAAACCTAATTTTTATAAAGTCTGACCAATAAAAATCCAGGTATGCAAAACTATCTGGTCCGTGTATTTTGCTTGTGAATCCTGACCAATCTGTGGACCCTATTTATCAGGTATTGTAAAAGCAACAATAGTCAGAGAATACGTGATCCTAAAGAAAACTTGAAAATGATTAGTCATTAAAATAAAATCAGAGGGGTGCCTCTGTGGCTCAGTCAGTTAAGCGTCTGATTCCTGATCTCAGCTCAGGTCTTGGTCTCAGCGTTGTGAGTTTAAGCCGCACATTGGACTCCATGCCCAATGTGGAGTCTCCTTAAAACAATTTTTTTTAAATAAAATAAAATAAATAAAATCAAGAGAAAATACAATTTAAAGTCATCCCTAGTCATTCTTCCGGGCATATAACAAAATGAATAAAGAAACTGAGCATACTGGTGAGCAATGAGTTCTGAGCACTGGACCCAGTTTCTCCAACTGTAAAAGGGGCCAGGCATCCTGCTCTGCTGTCCCCACAGACTGTTGAGAGGCTCCAAGGGGACAGTGTGAATTCCTAAAGAGAGAGCAGTGCCAAGAAACCATGTCTCCACTTACCCTCACCTGCTGACCAAGACAGCCCTGGCCACCCCCACTTCCTCACACACACCTCGCCTTACTGCCAACTTGAGTTCATTAACATAGTCTCATTACTCATGTAAACAAACAAACAAACTGAAGCTTGGTGAATTCACGCATTTATTGCTTTAGCTTTAGGAAGAATGACTGAAGAAAGTAATTTAGGATATACTTTTCTTTTCTCAATGACCTATGACTACCAATTTACTAGAGTCTTCCAGAAAACACTCAGACGAAAATGAAATTATTTTAAAGTTCTCTTTGGTGATATCTACTATTCATTAAAGTTCTTTGAGGGGCACCTGGATGGCTCAGTTGGTTAAGCATCTGCCTTTGGCTCAGGTCTTGATCTCAGGGTCCTGGGATCACATCCCACATCGGGCTCCCGGCTCAGTGGGAAGTCAGCTTCTCCCTCTATCCCTGTGCTCATCTCTTCCTTTCTCTATCTCTCCTTCAAATAATTACATAAAATCTCTTAAAGTTCTTTGAATATATGAATTCTTACAATAGGAAATTAAACTAGCATTTACACTTGTTGAATAATGCACTAATAGTATGTAAATGTAAATTAACTCATTCCTTGTGTCAGTTGATGTTTCCCAAGCTCTTGATCTCCAAGTATGGAAGAACTGTTTCCAGCAAAGGAGTGTCAGGTCTGGGTAAGAAACCAGCCTACGGGTCCCAGGGTGGACAAAGAACAATCATTGTCACCCTGGGCTTCCTCACCAGGCTACCCCAATGGCAAGCATGATGTCCACGGGGAAAGCAGGGCACCGAAAACATGGTTAGAAGGAGATCAGAGATGAGACTGGTCTTGTCCAATGTTTTTCTCTGAAGAGTAAACCAGAGCCTGTCCCTCCTACAGCTGCTTAGAGTCTCTTCCCAGAAGCCTCAGAGGATGAGGAGCCATCCTCCTCAACACCAGCTCCTTCAAAGACCTAGTGTCCTGCGTCTGGGCTCCCAAGACTCTACATACCCGTGTATTCATAACACCTAACATTACTTTATTAGTTGTAACAATCCTATTTGTGGCACCTTTTAATACTAATAAGCCTATCTAATATTAAGTGCCTATTATGTGTCTGCCTTTTTTCCCCCACACATTTAAATGAAAAGCTTACTATTATTATCAGTATTTTACCTATGAGGAAAATCAGGAGTCAGAAAAGCCAAGAGACTTGCCCAAGTCCATGCAACTAAATATGGCAAAGTCAGGACACTTTTGCCATCATACCACCATGCTGCTCCATATCTGATAATGGGAAATATATTTCCATGATACTTCCTGTGATGTCTTTAGCACTGCAATGAGACTTCCAACTAGAAAACATTTATAATGCTTCCTGTTAAGCTTTATAGGGTCAGAATACCAGGACTAGAATTCTAGCTCCTCCTTTTACGAGCTCTGTATCTCTGAAATCTGCTTAACCCTTGGAGGTTCACTTTCTTTATCTATGAACCAGGGATAACAGCAGTTCTATGCCATAGGGCTGTTGTGAAAATTAAGTAAGATAAAAATACAAAGCACTCAGTACAGTATCCCCTTGTAGTAAGAATTCAATACAATGAGCTATTCTTACTGTTTTAAGTGAAAGCTTTCAACCTACAAGGTTACAAGGCTATTTGTTAATGATTCCCCTTGCTATACATTTCTGTAAGCAAATATGATATGAGTAAGCTACTCACTTTATAGAGCATGTTCCTTAAAACAATGTTGGAGGGATTCCAAAAAAGAAATTTATGCATTGTTCTTTAGAGCTTGCATCTACATTCTTCAACTGAATGACATTCCTTCTCAGGTACAAAGAAGAATACTGCTAATTAATCTTGCATATGTACCCTTCAGCAGACATATGAACAGATCGCAGCTGAGAGTCAAAATCCTTAACAGCCTCTGCCTCGCTCTTGTTTTCCTAGTAGGGCCCTTCCAGCCCTTCAGCCACATGCTTCTTTCCATCATTTGTCTATTCGTCATCCAATCTCAAGATCTGAGATAATGAGTGGCAAAAAATATATGCAGTAAAAAGTACACTATAGGTAAAAAGTAAAAATTGACACCAAGAAAAAAACACAAATTATAACAGCAAGGAAAGAACAGAGAGAAGTGCAGATCATGAGAGCCATGAGTTGGATTCTGAGCTTCTCAATGTTTAGAATGAAGAGGGGGTGCATGGTGGTTCTCCTTGTCAAGAACTGAAAGAGCACACCATGATTCCTTCAGGCTCCGTGACTGACTGTGCCATCACTAACCACCCCCAGGGTTGGTTCCAGGCCACATCCATTTTATAATAATTGGCCCAAATCCTTTCTTTACTTATCATCCACCCTTTCTGATAAGAGCACCCACTTCACTTCTCCCCTTCGGTTAACTGCTCATCTCATATTCCACATGGTTCCAGCAGGGCTGCTGGTCTACCGGAGCAACACTGGTCCATACTGTGCCCTGTGTAAATTTTTTGAAGTGCCCTCTCCTCAAAATACTTCATTTCTATGTCTTAAAAAATGTTCACAATATATAGCTTTTACTGGTATATAAAAGTACTTCATGCCCTAATACATAAACTACAGTCTTTAATGTGTATAGTACCCTTCAGGATTGTGTAGTTTACAACCTGTAACCTCCTTCAGATTTTCTGTATGGGGATTAGGAAAGAGAACCCCATTCTGCTCAGAAGTTGACAGGTAAAAATGTTCTCAAGAGCTGCTGGAAGTCATCCCCACCACAGAATGAAGTCTGGGAGGGTGAGAACACAGATGCTGCTGGAGGAGATGGAGGGCTGACCATGCCTGTCAGTCAGCCTCAAGGTCAATTCTACCTTCTTCTTGTTTGTGTATGAGCCAGTAAGTTCTCCCTTTTAATAAAAAAACAATGAATTTGCCTTGATGTCTGTGACTTCCTGGCATCTAACCTCTAACTGCTTGACTCTTTTGACTGCCCTTTTCTATTTCTGTTCTGACTGACTGATCCCAGATCCTTTTAAGGATTTCTCAGACTTTTCAGAACATTCCACAGACTGGCCTGGCCTCCTGGCACCTGAGCCTTTGGTTCCCTTTAATTTCCAAAGCCACAGACAGCATGGCTTATCATTCCAAACACTAACCTCTGCCTGGTTGCAGGTGTAATCCCCCATCTAATTCACTAGCTTGTCCTTCTATCATGTGTTCACAGTGAACATCATTAATTTGGAATGAGAGAACTAGAGACATCAAAATCATATGTCAATTATATCTCAATAAAACTGGGAAAAAGAGACATATTCACCAAAAAAATCATACTATAAGTAAGATTGGTAATATTGCAGAACACATACTTAAACTTTAAAAGAAATTACTTTTAAAGAATTTCATAAACTGTTTATGAATTAGTTTTAAAAATTTTTTTTCTAAGTTTACTAAATTGATCCAGGTGATGGATTTCCTTAGAAACATCTTAACAATTCATTTGATTACTACTACCTATTTTTAAAATCTATTTTTTAAAATAGTCACATATCTGTATAATTTATAAATACTTACGGTATATTATACATCATTATTTAATATGATTATTATTCTTGTCCCCAAAGAAATAAGGACCACAAATTGACAAACTGAATGCTTATCTTGAAACAATGAAAATAGAAGATAATGTTAAAACACAGGTAACCACTGTGTGCCAGTTACTGAATGACTGCCTCTCAGCTCTGAACACAACTTCCTTATTCAGCTTTATGATACTGGACTCAGAAAACAGATTTCTCCTTTGCCAGCTACGTATAGGCATGCTATGTATAGTCCCTCCAGGGTTGTACAGTCTACAACCTGTACCTTCCACAGCTTTTACACATGGTTCTTCCAAGAAGTTCCAGAGGGACAATGGACAGCTGTACAAGGGAGAGAAGAACCTTCCCTTGGCTGTTTGCTCACTGTTCCCGTGGGGTTGCCCCAGCTATGGCTCATCCCCCTGCTGGCAGCCACTCCTTCCAGTTGGTTCCAGTTTTCATTTATTTCCTCTCTCCTGGAATCAGCCTCACTGCCTTCCCTCAGAGAAAAGAGCAAAGCAGGCCAGTGTCCCCTCCTTCAAGGCCAACATCCTAGCCTCGCAGGGCTCAGTTGTGTGCTCAGAGGTACCTCTTGGGAGACGGCAGCCCCTCCTCCAAGGCCTGAGGGTCAGCTGCCTGGGATCCTTCCCCCAAGTGACCATAGCCTGAAAGTCACTACCTATGTTTTCCTTCAGTATTGCCTTTTACTCTTTATTCCTCCAAAATCTGTTTACCTAATTCCCTACATTAAATTCTCTCTGTTAAAATAACCGGTATATTTGCTGGACTGGATCCTAACTGACACAACTGTTTCTGTATCTTCCCCCAACAGTGTGGTATTTACAGAGGACTAACACATGAACGATAAGAGCAAACAGTACCAAGTCTGGAGCAGCTGTAAGGCTGATTTTTTTTTTTAAGAAAAAATGCATATTTCATGAAATTGCTCCCCCATAAAATAATTTATTATGCCTTTGAATTTAATATTCAAATTTCATATAGTTTTATGAATACATTTTTAGGTTCTATGAAACCTACAAACCTGTAAATCTAATTTTACATAGGAGATTAAGTAATGTAGAGTATACAGTAGTGGTACATGATAGCATCACAATAAATTATTATCTTAAATTTTCCATACCCATATTAGAGAAAATTAACATAGAGTCTAAATTTGGACAAAATTTTTTCATAAAAATTTCATTTATAAAGACAATAGGCAATGCACCTTCGCTTGTTGTCTCTAGGATTTACTGATACCAACTGCTCACAGTTACTACTGAATTCAACATTTAATGTTGTGTATAGGTAATACAAAAACACACCTAGATAAGAACCCAAAGTTGCATATTACATTTCAACTTTAGTATTTATTTATTTATTTGAGAGAGAATAAGAGAGTATGGGGAATGGGTGGGGAGGTGCAGAGGGAGAGGGAGAACCCCAAGCAGGCTCTACAGTCAGCACAGAGCCAATGCAGGGATTGATCTCAAAAATCAGAGTCTGAGTCTTATCTGACCGAGCCACCCAGGCGCCCCTACATTTCTTTTAAGGCAAGTGTGCTGATCCTAAAGAAATGAATGTAAAATAGTCATTTAATGGGTATTATAAAAAATCACAAAGAGGCATACATTTTTTTCACCAAAACTTTGATCCTACATTTAAGGTGGCTTTAAATTAAGAATTATTAATCTAAGGGCGCTGGATGGTGCAGCTGGTTAAACATCTGACTCTTGATTTCAGCTCAGGTCGTGATCTCAGTGTTGGGAGGTTGAGCCCCATGTGGGCCTCTGCGCGCAGCACAGTCTGCTTGAGATTCTCTCTCCCTCCCTCCTCTGCCCCTTCCACTTGTGCTCTCTCTCTCTCTCTCTCAAATAAATAAATATATCTTTCAAAAAAAGATTTCCTAATGCAAAATTTGACTATGATAATTCCCCTGTGTTTTAGGACTCCATTTCAGTATTCTCATCATTTAAAGCTAGAGTTACTGCTAAGTTGACCCTTAAGCAACACAGGTATGAACTGAGCTTACGTGCAGATTTTTTCCCATAAATATGTGTACTGTACTGTAAATATATTTTCCTTCTGATTTTCTTAACAACATTTCCTTTTCTCTAGCTTATGTTATTATAAGAATACAGTGTACAATGCATGTAATGTACAAACTATGTGTTAATCAACTGTTTATATTATCAGTAAGGATTCTGGTCAACAATAGGTTATTAGTAGTTAAGTTTTTTGGGAGTCAAAAACTATATACAGGGGCGCTTCAGTGGCTCAGTGGGTTAAGCCTCTGCCTTCAGCTCAGGTCATGATCCCAGGGTCCTGGGATCGAGCCCCACATCGGGCTCTCTGCTCAGCGGGGAGCCTGCTTCTTTTTCTCCCTCTGCCTGCTCTGCCTGCTTGTGATCTCTCTCTATCAAATAAATAAATAAAATCTTTTAAAAAAAACTATATACAGATCTTTGCACAAGGGGTCACCACTCCTAACCCCTGTGTTGTTCAAAGGTCAACTTATGAGCGCTAGAATCCTCCTACTGTTTATTTTTAAATTCTTCATATGTTTATATATTTGCATATGTATTTGTGTAGAGATACACATCTATAAATACACATAGCTGTATCAAAAAAAAAAAAAAACTAGGGTTATTCCAAACATAATTAAAATACTAGTGGGTTTTATATATCTAAAATCGCCAAAAGAAAATGTGTGAGAATATACACCCACTGTCCTAATTCTGCCCTGCTGGAACCATAATTCTTCTTTTCCTTCCATGTTAAAGAGTCCTCCAAATATTTCAAGACAACTAGTTCATCTGCCTTCTTTCCTCCTAGCTCAGCGGCCACAGTCCCTCAGCCTTCCTCTTAGGATGTGGTTTCCAGGCTCCTCACCAACCTGGCCTCCCTCCTCAGGACACACTCCCACTTGTCAGAATGTTAAATAAGATGCAACTGCTACGGATCCAGAGAGAAGGTCTTAGATGAACAGATCATCTGCTTGCCATTTTATTAGCTATCAAAAACATCAGTCAAAACTCTGAACAAGCTGAGCTTCACAGCTAACTTTAGCTGAATATTTTAAATGCTTAGAAAGTGTGAATTTTATTTTTGCTCGAACAGTCAGATGTAAGACATCAAATTGAAACTTGCAGTAATTTACATGGCATATGTCAACACCAACATTCTAACCATAAGCCAAAGGAGAGGTGGTAGGGAGGGGTTATAGGATCATGTAAAAAAGTGGGTCACCCTTTTCCATTGGATCCCTCTTCATTACCAAATTCATTACCAACTGGGTGGCTCTGTCTCTTGTAGGAATGTGGAACCTTCTCTCCATCTACTCCAAGCATCCTGTTTTCACGTCACTTTCTCTCAGGCACTACAATTTCTCTGTATATACATCTTAGGCTTACAAATGTCCTTGAATAAACTCACAAGTTTCGGGGGCAGTATGTAGAAACAGAAAATTATAAACTTCAAATATCTTTGACTCAGCCTTTAGGAAAATTAACATTCTTTATAGAGTCAGTTTCCACAGACTTTAAGCTAAAACTATATTTGCTCTTTTTATTTTCATCATACAGTTCAGTTTTTGTCCATGACTACTTCCTAAGGGTAGAGAACTTGACTATATAATGGAAAGGCTGGTTTTAATAATTCCAAGTTCTGTTAACTTGTACCTCTGGCATTATAAATGTTTGTCATAGGACACTTTATTTTCCAAAATGTTTTTTGTAGGAACGACGTTTGCCTGGGTCAAGCTGTAACCACTGCCTGTGATGGAGGTTTGAGGCAACCCCCACTCTCAGTGGCAATTAATTTGTTCTTCCTGGACCTGGCAGACACGGCCACGTAACTTCCCTGGTGTGGAAGGGCTGTGACTTTGTTTGTCTGAGAACACCAAGAATTTTTATCTTGGCTTTTTCCACTCAGGGCACAATAAACACTAGAATCCAACAAACCTCTTTTTAAAAAGTCATGAAAATTAAAAACAAATCCTCCAGCAGAAGAAATAACATGGAGGACATGGGGAGATGGAGAGAAGTGAGTTGGGAGAAATTGGAGGGGGAGATGAACCATGAGAGACCGTGGACTCTGAGAAACAAACTGAGGGTCTTGGAGGTGGGTATTGGGGGGTTGGGTGAACCTGGTGGTGGGTATTATGGAGGGCACATATTACGTGGAGCACTGGGTGTGGTGCATAAACAATGAATTCTGGAACACTGTAAAGAAACTAAAAAAATAAATAAATTTAAAAAAAAACCTAAAAAAAAAAAAAAAGAATAAAGAAATCCTCCAACAACAGGGACCCACGTATCATCATTGCACCTTCCCTAACACCAGGCTCAGAGCTTTCCAAATGTATGGTGCTTAACAATATTAGCTGAAGTAGATGGAATTACTCTTCATAACAGCTCTTGTTTGAAGCTAAATTTCATAGCCATTAAAATGCAACATGAAAGTTCAGAAGAAATCAGAGTTTTTACTTCTTCTTTTCCTTTTTTTTTTTTTTGAGTTTTACTTTTTCACCAGATTTATAAATATTTTTTCCAGAATGGGACTACTCTTATAGATACAGAGTGTCCTCTATAACAGTATCTGAAGCCTCTTGGTTGTAGGTGAAAGAAATTTAACTCAAGCAAGTTTAAGCAAAGAAAGAGGAGGATGTAATGCTTCATGCTTTAATGAAGAAGGTCTTCATCATGGCAGAACTCAGAGGCTCAAATCTTATCACAAGGACTGGCTCTTTCTCTCCCTTTCTCCGGCCTCCTTTCTTCTGTGCTGGTTTCATTCTCAGGAAGACTCCCACCGACTCCCTACCAATTGGCAATCTTATGTTTACATCTTTTCCACTCACAACCCAAAAGGAAGACAGACCTTCTATCAACTAAGTCTTAGGGAAGACTCCCAGTAGACTCTGCTTGGACCATATGTCTTTCCTAAAACAGAGAATTAAGGCAAGGGAGTGTCCCCAGGGAAAAAATGCCACACCAATAAGTCTACTCAACAATTCAAGGCCTGAAATTATAAGTCCTTTTTTTCTCCTTTTGGGCATGACAGAAATAAAACCATGGTTCTGCCAAGCTGACTTCTAAAATGACTATAATTATACAGTATACTCTCATTTGTTACAGAGAAATGATATTTACTGGGTCTATTACATGCCAACCACAGTGTCAGGCTTTTTTATATATGTTAGCTTATTTAATTCTCATTATATGTAGATATTTAAGATGAAGGTACAGAGGCTGAGAGAGGTTACATAGCAGATTTTAGAACCAAAGATGCAAGCTGAGTCTATCTGCCCCCCAAATCTCTTTGTTTTCAGCACTGAGAGTTTTAGAGCTCTTTTGAGATTCTTTACTGTGAGTATCAGAAATTTGCAGATGAAAGCTGAAAGACCTACATATTAGGCAAGGCCAACTTAATTAAAAGGAAGGCAATTATCTATAGAAAGTGATTTATCAGATGCCCTGAAAGAGTTTTACTAGTTGCCTGAAATTTCTCCACTAGAGATTATTTCAGACTTAGTCATTACTGCTGCTTAATTTATTTTATTATTTTACTACAAATACTTCCCAAGAGCACTTGGGATAATGAGCCTTGCTCAAATGCAAATGCCCCAGGAAGGGGTAATACACGAAGCATTCTTCTATTAGCTAAAACCTTTATGTACATCAGATTCTCCACTCCTTTTTCCCCTGGCCCTCACCCAGGAAAGAAGACATAGGGAGAGGACACATCACACTGCTTGACAGGACATCTGGGTAGAGCTCATGGCAGCCAGTGATGCACTAGAGACTGGGAAAAATTCTACAACCTCTGTACTGCCAATGAAAATTACTGGCATTTGATCAGACAATTAAGGAAAACTGTAAAAAGGTCTGATAACAGTAACAAAAAGGAATACAGTTACTAGATAGCCTATGAATTAGCAAAGGGAATCAGGGAGTGAAGACAGGAATGATAACTATGAGAATTTGCACTAATGTTCCTCCACTTAATTTTAGAAACATAAACCTCTTGGGTAGACCTTATTTAGTAAAGGAAAAATCTAATCTTTAGTGACTGTGGTTAAATGCTTTCTATCACACACCATTACTGGTGCCACCACAGTATTACCCACAGGAATCTTACACAAAATGGAGTCTCTGGTTACACAGAGCATGGCTGGCTTCACTGTGCTTTCCTGCTTCAGAAAGGGGGCTGTGGGATCCCAGCCTACTGCCAGCTCTTGGTCCCCCAGCACCTCTGGATGAATGTAACTGAGAACTCCTCCAAACTTCTGGCTTGCAACTACTTCCCCTCTTAACTGGGACAGTTAGGAAGCATTTATTTTCTAACTGTTTTTCTTTATCAGCAGTTTTCTGAATGATCCTACCTGGCATTGCAGCTGACACACAGGAAGCGTTCAGTAAGTTAAAAGAAGAAGGGGGAAGAGGAGAAGGAGGGAGGAAGAGCAGGAAGAAGAAAGAACTGTATTCTAGCTAACATATTTATTTCCTAGAGTCTTAGTTTGAAGGGACAAATGGGGAGAAGCTCAATAAAATTTCAAGATCATGGTAGTTCAAGCCCTGCTTCTTAAAAATGAGGAAGCAAGGCCCACAGAGTTTGGTAATTTCCCCAGTGTTAGACTGTTAGGAGCAGAGCTGAGTTTCTCGCCCACTTCTCCTTACGCCTAGTGCTGTGCTCTTTCTATAGTAAAAACTTCATGCCAAGAGACGGGCCATATGTTTTCAACAGGCAGAAGCAGAATGGGAGTTCCACTGTGTCTCTGTGTCCAAAAGTATTTCCACAGGCCAGGAAGGAGGATGAACATTGTTGTCCGCTGGCGGCAGGTTCCCTATCACACATTTCCTGGGACACATGCTGGAGCATCTAAGTGAGAACATATTAAAATCCTTCTCTGGTACATTTAGTAACCAAAGTTCTTTACAGGTTATGGTATTAACCAGAATCGTTCCAAGTTCTGTCCTCTGACAGACTGATGTCAGACCGACTCCTGTTCTCGCATACTTGTAACAGAAAATATGTCTCATTCTCTTCACTAACAAACATTTAGAACACACCTCCTTTTGGTAACACACTATGTTAGCCTCTGAAGCTATGAAGAGAGGTCTAGAACATGGGCCCTGCATGTGCAGAACTTGAAATCTGTGAGGAGATAGAACGCACGTATGAAAGAGAACGTCAAAGTGGGTGTATCTAAGTACAAATGAGAGGAGCAAAGGATAAGGCTATAGTATTTCTAAGAAGCCTTCCAGAGAATTAGAAAATCTAAATACAGACTTTCTTGAGTGTAACTGAACAATATCCACCATGGTAATTAAGGTTCAAAAATATAAGTGGTCACCAGACATGAAATTGACAGTTTATCTCAATTCATATATTAATGTTGTATCACCAAATTCCAAATCATCAGAAAGAAACCATCTTGAGATTGGCTCATATTTATGAAACAAATACTATCCTGGTAACTCATGTCAAACAAAAAGACCATATTGAGAAATATTTCATATATAAAAGTAAAATATGTATGTATTGTTAAAACACACACTTATAACCCTCCAAAAAACAAAAGTCCAGGGCTGGATGGCTTAACTGGTGAACTCTACTAAACATTCCAAGAAGATTTAATACCTATCCTTCTCAAAGTCTTCCAAAAAATCGAGGAGCAGGGAATGCTTGCAAACTCATTTTATGAGGTCAGCATTACCCTGAGGCTAAAACCAGGTAAGGACAACATAAAAACAGAAAATTATAGGCCAATATCCCTGATGAACATAGATGTAAAAATCCACAACAGAGTATCAGCAAACCGAATTCAACAATCCATTAAAAGGATCATATCTCAACATTAAGTGAGATTTATTTCAGGGATGCAAGGATGGTTCAACATCAAATAATGTGACATTAATGAAACGAAAGATAAAAATCATATGATCATCTCAATAGATGTAGAAAAAGCATTTGGCAAAATTCATCATCCACTTATGATAAAAACTCAAGAAAATGGGTATAAAGGAAATATACCTCAACATAATAAAGACTATATATGACAAACTCATAGCTTTTAAGACCAGAAACAAGACTAGGATGCCAACTCTCCCCAATTTTATTCAACACAATTTTAGAAGTCCTAGTCATAGCAATCAGACAAGACATAAAGAAGAGATAAATGGTATCCAATTTGCTAAGAAAGGACTGAAACTGTCACTATTTAACAGAAATTATATTGAGAAAAAACAAAAATGGATACCCAAAACTGTTAAAACTCATAAATTAATTCAATAAAGTTACAGCATACAAAATTAAAATATAACAATCTGTTGCATTTCTATACACTAGTAACAAACTACTAGAAAGAGAAATCAAGAAAAAAAAATCTCATTTATAATTCCATCTAAAAAAACCCCTAAAAATAAACTGAACTAAGAAGGTGAAAGACCTGTACAGTGAAAACTATAAGATGTTGAAGAAAAAAAACTGAAAGTGATACAAATAAATGTAAAGATATTCCACAGTCGTGGACTGGAAGAATTACTATTGTTAAAATGTCCACACTATCCAAAGAAATTTATGGACTTAATGCAATCCTTATCAAAATTCCAAGGGCGTATTTCACAAACTAGAACAAATCGTCTAATTCTAAAGAGATTTTTTGAAAGGTTTTATTTATTTATTTGTCAGATAGAGAGCGCAGGAGTGAGCACAGGCAGACAGAGTGGCAGGCAGAGGCAGAGGGAGAAGCAGGCTCCCCGCTGAGCAAAGAGCCCGATGTGGGACTCGATCCCAGGACGCTGGGATCATGACCTGAGCCGAAGGCAGCTGCTTAACCAACTGAGCCACCCAGGCGTCCCCAAATCATCTAATTCTAATAAGTATATGGAACCACAAAAGACCCCAAATAGCCAAAGCAATCTTGGGAAAAAAAGAACAAAGAAGTATCACACTTCCTGATTTCAAACTATACTACAAAGCTATGGTAAAAGCAAACAAACAAACAAACAAAAAACATAAAACAACAACAACAACATATGATATTGCCAAAAAAGCAGATACACAGATTAACAGAACAGAACAGAGTGGAAATAAACCCATACATACATGGTCAATTAATTTATGACAAAGGAGGCAAGAAAATACAATAAAGAAAGGATAGTATCGTCAATAAATTGGTGTTGAGAAACTAGACAGCAACATGCAAAGGAAAAAAAGTGAACCACTGTCTTATACCATATACAAAAATTACCTCAAAATGGATTAGACTTGAATGTGAGACCTAAAGCCATAAAACTCCTAGAAGAAACCATAAGTGGTAAACTCCTTGACAATTACGTTAGTGATGTGGTTTTGGGTATGACTCCAAGGGCCAGGACAACAAAAACAAAAATAAACAAATGGGACTATACCAAACTTAAAAAGCCTCTAAAAAAAAAAAGAAAGAAAGAAAAGAAAAGTAAACAAGCTTCTGCACAGTCAACAAAATTAAAAGGCAATCTACTGAATGGGAGAAGATATTTTCCAATTACATATACCATAGGGGTTAATATCCAAAATATATAAAGAACTCATACAATTCAATAATAACAACAACAAAATCTGATTTAAAAATGGGCAAAAGATCTGAATAGACATTCTTCCAAAGGAGGCACACAGATGGCCAATAAGCGTCTGAAAGATGTTCAACATCACTAATCATCGGGGGAAGCAAATCAAAACCACAATGAGATATCACTTCACACTTGCCAAAATGGCTATTAACCAAAAAGACAAGAAATAACAAGTTTTGGTGAGGGTGTAGAGATAAAGGAACCCTTATGTACTGTTGGTGGGAATGCAAGTTGGTGTAGCTACCATAGAAAACAGTATGAAGGTTCCTCAAAAAATTAAAAATAGAATTATTGTATGACCCAGCAATTCCACTTCTGGGTATCTATCAAAATACACAAAAACATGAATTTGATAAATTACATGCATGTTTATGTTCACTAAAGCATTATTTATAATAGCCAAGCTTTAGAAACAACCTGAGTATCTGTTGATGATGAATGGATAAAGAAGATGTGGAATACACATATGTGCGCGCACACACACACACACACACACGGAATACTACTTAGCCACAAAAAAGAATGAAATAGTACCATTTGTAACACCATGGACAGCCCTTGAGGGTATTACGCCATGTGAAATAAGAGAAAGATAAATACTGCTGATTTCCCTTACATGTGGAAGCTAAAACCAACCAACAAAACAAAATCCAGACTCAACAGATACAGAGAACAGACTGGTGGTTGCCAGAGAGGAGGGGATGGGGAAGTAAAATGCTGAAGGGTATCAATAGGCACCAAACTCCACCTATAAAATAAATAAGGAAATAAAATATACAGCATGGGGAATCCATTCAATAATACTGTGTTAATTTTGTCTGGTGACAATGGTAACTAGACTTATGATAGTTATCATCCCAAGTATATACACGTCAAATCACTTTGCTGTACACATGAAATTAATGAGCTATTGTATGTCAATTATACTTCAATAAAAAGACACATACTTGTAAAATTAAAATCTGGGTGTTACAGAAATACACACTATTTTATTTTCAGCATCACCAAATATCAGGGCTAGAAAGTAACCAAGTTACCAGTGGATCCATTCATTAGCTGTTCTGTTCACCCTTACACATCCCTAGTTATGGCTTCTCATCCTACGTTTGAAAGCCTCCGGTGACAGTAACCTGACTAGCTGACGAGGCAGTATGGTTCATCTTTGGACATTCCTCTATTTCATTCTATATAAAAGCAATGTACTTCCAAATGGGAAAATTTGCAAAAGGGGAAGAGCCAGTGGAATGTTTTCTAATTCGTTACAGAGGTCTCTGCCTTTCATTATTAAGTTTTCTTTTGAGGTCTGCTTCATGAGACTGATGAAGTACAATGATCAGTAAGCCTGTGCAGTAACATTCCTGTTCCTGGACATTCCCTCCAGAAAGCTCACTATGAGATATTAGATAATCCAAAGAAAACAAATGCTATGTAAGAATCCAAGAAATACTAGATTGAGAGTATCTATAATACCTGTTAATCCTACAATATCTACAGTAATGTTTCATTTTAAGTATGTTCCTGTGTAGCAATAAAAAGAGCTTGAACTTGCAATAAATGCACTTATTAATCTTGCAAGAAACATGCACTTATTATCAGCATGTTCTACTTATTGTGGCCCCAAAGCATACAGCTCAAGAAAATGCTTACTGCTGGGATTTAAACAAAAAGGGTGTAGTTGCTTTGAGTGGCATTAACTGAGAAACAAGCCATGATAGGTTCTACTGTATTTGACAATTCACCGCATTAAGAAGATTTCTAGCTATGCATGCAGTTAACTTTTCACACAAACTTAGGGCCCTTGCACAACTCGTTGATTAAACAATCATCTTGTTTGCGATCAATAGATTAAAATAGTAACACTAACAAATGAATAAAATGGGAATACTTTCCATCTACCACCACCACCAAGGCTCAAAGCAGGATAAAGCAGCAGTGGGAGGGGACAAGGAGTCACTAAATCTTACCACTTGGCCAGCTGGGTATATCCTGTCTGTATCTCTGCAGGACGGTAGAGGACGGGCTTTCCAACTCACCTGTGTTTTGAGAATGACATCCACAATTTTAAACTCTCACCCAAACCTCATGTAGTGCTCCCTAATTTGAGCCACTCTGAGGAGGTATATTCCCGAGCCATCATCCCTTACAGCAGAATTGAAGGGTGCAGGCCCTCGCATTTTTGGACTCTGCCTCTAGTCGGTCCCCACCGAGCATGTGGCTCAGAGCAGGCTAACTAGGCTGCTAGGTGGGGATGCAATGATGAACTAGACCCAGGGGTTACTGTAAAAATCCAGCAGCAGGATCAGAAGAATGCTTGGCCCTCCCAAATGTCTCCTGTGGATTCTTTTACCTGTTATCAACACAACTTATGGACTGGCTATCTATAGCCAGTGCTAATCTACATGTTTCTTGAGGCATGGTCAATGAATTCTCTGCCACTTTTTTCTCAAGTCCCCTTTGTAAGCACTGTTAGATATGTATTACCAGCAGTGTTACAGCGCTTGGCAGAGACGCCCTTCTTTAGACCCTCCGGGAGCAGAGAAATTAAACACAACATAGGAAAACAGCTGATGGGATGTGTGATGGAGTGTGGAGCAGATCATCAGGAGAAAAACAGGGAAGCAACATCAAAATCAAAGACAAATGCAAGAATGGTGAGGGGACAGGGGAAGGTCAGCAGCCAGTGGGGGTGGAGGAGAAGAAAGGGGGACGAATGCACTGATTCCAACCTTCATTTGCACTTCTGAGCTAGAACTTCACTTCAGACACAGTGTAATGCTTTCAATTCTTTTTAAATTTTTGGAACTTGAGAAAATAACCCCAAAAGGCAGTCTATACAACTCCCTGTCAACTAATATGAAGAAGCAGTGTACACAAAACACAGGAATTTGCACCCCACAATCCCAGATAAAGAAAGAGAGAGAATAAATTCCTCAATGAGGTGAACCTTGGCTTCTGTCAGCACCAAGAAGACTGCTTACACATGGGGAAGGAGGGAAGCAGAATAGAAGGAAAGCCAGGGTTTCAGGGGAAAACTGGGAGCACTGGAATGGAAAGTGGTAAAGGGTCAAGAGGGAGAAGGGGAGAATTACTATCCCTACTTCTGTCCATCCAGCTAGAGATGTTGTCCAAGCAATGACTCAATCAACCAAAACCCTTGGCAACTATAAATCAATCATCCTAACAAATACCTGGAAAGTTTCAGGCTGCCAAAGTAATGCCGATGCTCATTGTTAAAAAAATAAAATAAAATAAAAACGAACAGTCCTACTGTAAACTCACCTCAGGCTTTGAGCTCATAGTCATCTGAATTGTACACTATCGTTTTCACAAGTAAAATTGAGAGCACAGTTATTGGCTCTTGTTAATAATCAAATGTCCCAAAGTCTCCCAACATTTATTCCCAAGCACTCCCAGAAGATTTCTTATAAAAACTGCCTTATTTCCCAAGGGAACAGGTATAGGATGTGTGTCAGCTTTTTTAAAAACCTGCCCCTGGCCGGTTTCCTAAAGAACCAGCAGCAGAAAATATAAGCCAGATGTGGACCCTTCGGTATCTGAAGCAGACATCATGAGATTCCATAGACCAATTTAAATTTATTTAAAGAAATCCCTGATGTGACAGAAATATGACTGCAATTTTAGTAAGTATGACTATAAACATTTCATGGAAAAAGCATGAAAAATTCAGTATTGGGGGGCAACTAGTAGAAGGCCAGTTCTATTCAGTACACAAATTAAAATGCTAGTCCTGTCTTTAACAAAGCCAAAATGTAAGTGAATACACATAATCCAGGGAGGAAAAGAATTTCATGCAAGTGTCATCAGTTTGAGTTCTGTTTTCCCAACCATAAGCAGATGTTGAATCTGCCTGGCATCGGCTGAAAAATATGCATGAGGTTTTCGCTGGGAAGCAGGGCAACATCCCTTGTGTGGAGAGCTGTCTTACAGGAACACCTGAGTCCCCTCCGTGGAGAACAAAGCAGAGGACACATGAAAATATCTGCAAATGTGTAATATAAGTCATTTCAGAGCCGGCTTGACTTCTCTGTATGTTATTTTTGAGCCCTCCTCTGAAAATATCCCAATTTCAGAGAAGAAAGATGAAGTCTGGCTCATACCACATAGCAAATTGCATGCAGTGATTTAAAGAAAGTCAAAACTAAACTCTGACTCTAGATAGTGGGATAAGAAGGAGCTATAGGATTGGCAACAGACGAAAATCAAAAATAAGTTTTCAGGATTTTGTATTTTCAACATAGCTTAATATTTATTGAGTCGCTGTACTTTCCCCAGTTAATTATTAACCACATACCTACCAATCCTTTTAAGAAATGCACAGGAAAAATCACAGCTCATTCTTCTGTTATCTTTCCCATAAGAAAAAAAACCCCAAAACTAGCCCTGGAAGACAACCACACAAGCACTTAGGACCTGCACCGTACAATCACACTTACTGATTTTTTCCTCATCTCTTGAGAAAGGAAAGCAGCAAAGCTGGCCCATGGCACTGGTGCTGTCTTTCCTTCCTGGTGCTCTTCTCCCCGGGCACCCCAAATAGAAACTGCAGTTTACACCGCGGTCTGTGAGCACACCCTGCCTATTCCACTCGGAGCACGAAGAGCCAATGCACAGCCAGCAGAGAGAAAGGAGAAGGGAACTCGCAGCGGTGAGCAGAAAGGCTCCACCTCCCAGCCCTCCAGCCAGAGGCAACTGCATTGGGACCAGCGTTCAGGGAGAGAAGTAGCCATATGCTCGCCCAATTCTCACACAGCTGAGAGCTCCCGGCCTCCGCTCCCTGCCACGCACGGGCACAGCCTAGGGAACTGTGTGTGTCTTGAAGAAAGATAATCAGGCACAAACCACAGGGAGTGGTCCTCGCTCCTGCAGACAAATATAGTAATTACACAGAGAAATTCAGAGGGAAAAAAAATCCCTACATTTTCTGCCTGCTACTTAAAGAGGAAGAGCTTTCTTTTACCCAGGAGATTTGGGGTTCTTTGTTTTATGAATAAGGAAGCTGACGTGGCAGAACACTGAAAAAGCAGCTTGAATGAAGTACCACTAAGGACCCACGAGCCGCACCAACTGTAGGAATGACAGGCAAAGTGGGGGACAGTCCTGTTGTCAGCACTTTACAGTGTAGCTTTTAAAGTTAAATGTCTGCTTTCTGAAACACTCCTGTTCTAGTAAATCAATACTACGAATTTTGAAATCAGAGCATCAAGTATGTCATTAGCCCAGAAAATTCCCCAAATCTAGAAGCACCACTAAGAAAAAGAGCAGAGATAAAAGCACCTTTCAGAATGAATCCAGGGGGTGGGTAAGCAAATTCAGGGACAGCACAACGACTAATTTTAAAACACAATATTTGAACTTCATGACAGGAGATAAGTGACTTCAAGTAACAGCTCCAAATCTGTTCCCTTAGAGAACAACCTTACTTTATGACACCACAGGAATGAAAGGCAAACACCATCCAGATTCCTGCTGTACTCCTCCACTTCCTAGCAAGGCACACACACACACCGATTAACCAAGAGGTGGAAGGATGATCGTGAAAACCTTCTGTGGTTCTGGATGCAGGATGCCTGCTTTCATTCCCCTCTGAACAAGAAGAGAATGCGGTTTGGAAAAATAAAAGCTGTCCTTTCCTTTTTGTTATGTTAAACATTATTTCGTGCATTAAAGAAATATTTGTAGTAAACACCCTTTATTGAAAAAAATGAGCAAGTCCTAGCATTCCCTAATCACCAACGTCAATGTTGCCATAAAACCTTTAGAAAGAGAAAGCCAAAGGTTTGAATCCCAGATCTGCCAGGTATTAGCAATTCTGAAATAATGACCTCTTTGTCAGAGTTTGGACAAATGGTCTCCTCTGTAAGACCTGAAAATCAGGTTAAGTTCATTATAAAGTTGTTTTTTTTTTTTCTAAAGATTTTATTCATTTATTTGATAGACAGAGATCACAAGTAGGCAGAGAGGCAGAGAGAGAGAGGAGGAAGCAGGCTGTCGCAGAGCAGAGAGCCCGATGCGGGGCTCGATCCCACGACCCTGGGATCATGACCCGAGCGGAAGGCAGAGGCTTTAACCCGCTGAGCCACCCAGGCACCCCTCATTATAAAGTTTTTAACTTGTTGTTGCAAAGTAGATAGTGTTTGGGAGGAAGGAAAGAGGCAGAGAACAGATTACTAGAGCTGTTTGCACCTCCGTCTTTTCAGCACCAGCCAGTAATCTCTCCACCTCCTGTTCCAATATCCTGCCTCCGGGCTGCCATCTTGAGTTACTGCTTATACCTGTGGACTCGGAGCCAAAAGGCCCCTCCCTGACATGCAGCACTCAGGGGACAGTATGCTGTAATGATCCCTATACCAGCTTCACTTTATTAATTAATTCTTATTGGCACTACCTCTAACAACATGCAATTAAGAATAAGAATATCAGTTACAGTATCTACCTCGGGATATCCTGCAGTCTAAGGGGAAAATATATATAATATCAGATATACATATGTGTAATGTCCAAGATTTTTTTTTTTTCATAAGCATTAAGAATGAACCAACCAGGGGCGTCTGGGTGGCTCAGTGGGTTAAGCCTCTGCCTTCAGCTCAGGTCATGATCCCAGGGTCCTAGGATAGAGACTGACATCCAGACTCTCTGCTTACCAGGGAGCCTGCTTCCCCCTCCCCCTCTGTCTGCCACTCTGCCTCCTTGTGATCTCTCTCTCTCTCTTTCTCTCTGTCAAATAAATAAACAAAATCCTAAAAAAAAAAAAAAAAGAATGAACCAACTATAATACAAGATTAGGAAAACAACTGAAAAATTCAAGACAGGAATTTTTTTTTTTTTTTTAAATATTTTATTTATTTGTCAGAGAGAGAGAGAGAGCGAGCACAGGCAGACAGAGCGGCAGGCAGAGGCAGAGGGAGAAGCAGGCTCCCTGCCAAGCAAGGAGCCCGATGCGGGACTCGATCCCAGGACGCTGGGATCACGACCTGAGCCGAAGGCAGCCGCTTAACCAACTGAGCCACCCAGGCGTCCCAAGACAGGAATTTTTAAACTGGCTTTGAATTGTGCGAATGATTAGCATATCATTTAACCTCAATGAGAGGATGGAGTCTGGTTTCCTCTCACTCAGGACTCTCTCTGTTATGGAAGGCTATACTTTCATATTGTAGGTCACAGCTAGTCTCAGCCCAGGATTTCCAGGAATGGTCTTCACATTGCATATTTTTATGTTTTTTTCAATAAAGATGATTTGTTAAATATAAAATTAAATGTAATTTCCCTTCTACAGATTTCTTAAGAGTTTCCATATACCCAAATTTTCAACTCAAAAGAACAGAAACATTCATATGTCTGGATTTTTGTTTGTTTGAAAAACAAACCATATATAGGTTGTGAATACTGGTGAAAAAACTGATTTTTTTCCCCCACCATCACAAGCTCCCTTCCTCAAAGTTGAATTGCTACCATACAGAAAGACCTAGAAAGTAGTCATCATTTACCCAACTGTTTGGGAATACAACAGTCTGTAACTGACCTGAATAGCACAAGATACAAGCCCCTCCTCACCCTCCCCTATCTTGCAAAAACAATCAAGGAGTAAGCTGAATAAGGATAAATGCTAAGATTTACTGGAACTTACTATATGCTAGGGTCTTGCTAAGTGCTTTGCATTTACTCATTCATTTCATCCCTACCACAGTTCTGTGAGGTAGGTGGTATTTCTACCCCCTTTTGACAGATGGAAAAAGTTGAGCTCAGAAAAAAAAACTAAGCCAAAACCTCTCAGAGAATATGGGCCAATAATGGGATTTGAACTCACTTTGCCTGGCTGTACAGACCCTGAGCTTCTCAGCCCAGAGTTCTGTATTATTAAATACTATTTGTATGTGGTATCAGGTATATACCTTATGAGACAGCTTACTACAATATTGAATAATACACATAAAAACAGCTATTTAACAAAGCTCAATGGTAATATGTTTAAATGTCCTGGTTTCTCACATTTTGCCACCAAATTCCTTTACTCATAGGGCATGAGTAATATAACCCTACGAAGGCATATCCCTTATAGGAGCTGGAGCCTAGCTCTGCTCCCTGACATGCTGTGGGGAAGACTTCCTCCAGGGCACAGAAATGCCAGAATGGCCCCTGAAAGCATTCACCTTCCAGGAAAAATAGCAACTTACACCAGTTGTGAGGAATCCCTGAGAATATTAATGGGATTTGGTTAGAGGATTAAGAGACTCTTTTCAGTCATATAGAGAGATCTGCCATAACTAGGAGAAGATTTTTTTTTTTTCTTAAGATTTTTTATTTACTTACTTGACAGAGAGAGATCACAAGTAGGCAGAGAGGCAGTCAGAGAGAGAGAGGGAGGAGGAAACATGCTCCCCACTGAGCAGAGAGCCCAATGTGGGACTCAATCCCAGAACCCTGAGATCATGACCTGAGCTGAAGGCAGAGGCTTAACCCCTGAAGCACCCAGACACCCCCAGGAGATTTTTTTAAAAAGTTAACCTATGGGAGGCCTGGAGGTTCAGTCATTAAGCATCTGCCTTCGGCTCAGGTCATGATCCCATGGTCCTGGGATCCAGCCCCCCACTGGGCTCCCCGCTCAGCAGGAAGCCTGCTTCTCCCTCTCCCACTCCCCTTGCTTATATCTCCCTCTCCCACTCTCTCTTGCTATATCTCTCTCTGTCAAATAAATAAAATCTTTAGAAAGAAAAAAAAGAATTTAACCTGAATGAGAAAACCTGATGTGATATCATGTTCATAACTTTAAAGCTACCACCTCTTCATGTTTTCTTTTCTCACAGGCCTAATATGAACAAATGGTTGGGATAGATACCTGTCTGCTACAGTTGCTTGGGGTGCCTGCTGCCTCCTCTCCATGTGCTTTGGTCAGCTCTGAAAATACTGTCTCTAAGGGAAAAAGAGAATTCTTAACTATGATCAAAATTCTATTCTCTGTATCACTGGGTGACATTATTTTCAATTTGAAAACACATATACTTGGATTTTGGATCAACCTCACTACATAAAAGTCTGACTCAACGTAACGAACAAATCCCACTGTAAGATTCTGAATCTGTAAAACTGTCCAGATTACCACCTCTTCTGAGACTTCTAATTCATTAATTAAAGGAAATCTGCATTTGAAAACTTACAGAAACACACGAGAAAGAAATGAAAAAAGTAAATACTCCTTTATTAAAAAGAGTAAAGAGAAAGAGGACATTAAATCATGAAGTGTAAAGAGATGGAAAAAATCCTTTATCCCTCCAAATTCTAGAACCAAGCCCTTAGGAAATATGCCTTTAAGCACAAAAGACATACTTCAGTTAGATTTCATTATACAGCAGGTGGCATGCTTATGGAAACTGTTATGCCAAGAAATGTCACAGTTTCAGGGAAAATGTTTGTAAGTTCAAGAAATGCTTAACAATTGATGAAAACACAACTCATAAAAATTGAATTGTTTTGGAATATATCCCAATTTTTTATGTTGACATCGGGGTACCCAAGACAATCTATCTGGGCCTTAAGAACATTGGATGCACATATTCAATATTGTATCCTGTTTCTCTATGTTCTTGTAAAACCAACTTTTAATTCTCAATAATCAATCTACAAAGCGTCTATCACCCAGGCCCAACAGATGCTCCTTTCCTCTCTACCTACTGCTACATCTTTGCAGCCATTTTGTAACCAAAGGGCAAAGTTCTGAAGCTACATGATTAAATATTGATCTTTGAAAGTTGTTCTTATGAATGTCTGTCTGTAAGGAAAAGAGGCTGAGAAAGTCATAACGGAAAACTTCAATGATTATCTGTAAATCTCACTGGTAAAGGCCTATTTTTAATTACGAGGTAAAAGAATCTTGATCTAACTGTGAAATTTGGGAACAAAGAATACTTTTTACCATTATTCCTCCATTAGTCATACTTTCAACAAAGACTTTTTATTTCTCTTTCCAGTGTTTTGTTTTTCTCTAACACTGAAAGTTAGAGGTATTTGTATTTGAAACTGCCAGATGCTATAGAATTCCAGTATATAATTAAAGGGAAAATGTGTTTTTTAAAACACAAGGAGAAAAACATAATGTACCATATACAGCATATGTGCATTTAGGAAAGGGAAGAAACAAGCAGATAACTAGAGTTACAAAAGAAGTCCTTCTTGACTAATCTGTAATAGTCTCTTCCAAATCTCTGTGGTACATGTCTACCTAGTGCCAATTTTCAAGTGCTTTCTCCATGTTTATTATGAGGATCTTTTCCTCTTCTTCTTCTTTTTTTTTTAAGATTTATTTACTTCTTTGGGCGGGTGTGTGTGTGTGTGTGGGGAGCACAAGCAGGAAGGGCAGAGGGAAAGAGAGAGAGAATCGCAAGCAGACTCCCTGCTGAGTGCGCAGCCTGACACGGGCCTCAATCTCATGACCCTGAGATCATGGCCTGAGCCAAAACCAAGAGCCTGATGCTCAACCGACCATGCCAACCAGGCTCCCTTGGTCAGTTATTTTCTATGTGCATGGCCCAACCTTCAACAATGTATGTCACTGCGGTCCTTCCCTTAATTGGTAAGAAATAAATTAGGGAGGAGAATTTATTTTCCTGCTCAGAGAACAGACAGCAGTAGAGCTCTTGAGGTAGGAGGCTAGAGGATGGGCTGACGGGTTACATTACCTGTTTGAACCCCTCCAATTTATATTATACCATTTTGTCAATTCAATTTGTTTCTGGCCACTATTTATTAAGCACTTAGTATGTGCTAAGATGATAATCACAATGACTCTTGAGGTGAGGTTCATGAGAACACAACTCATAAAAACTGGTGTACAAGGAGTACTCCAAGTAAGTACAACCCAAAGTAAGTGAGAGAGAAAGCCAGAGCCAAACCTGTAGTAGGCATGTGCTCATGAGAGCAGGAGGGGCATCACCTTATGGTAAATCCCATTGGACGGTTTTATTAAGGCAAGGCAGGAAGAGGAGAACAAAGGCCAACAGCAATCATCTATTCTAGTTAGCTGCCGTTCATTTCTGCTTTTATACTCTGTCTTTCTTCTCAGGTATTAACAATGAAATCATAAAAACCGACAGGAATTACTTAACTCAAGGACAAGTTATATGATTGGATGTTAAAACCTTTAAAAAAAAAAGGCAAAAGCAAAGAATGTACTTAATCTGCTGGCCAGTATTTGTATTATCTGACACGGCTGCTTTCTTATTCAACTGCTTTTAATCCTTTAATGCCTTGAGACTTTCTGAGAGAAAGCAACATCCTTCAAAGTAGGAAAAAAATGTATTTCAGAAAAGCTAATAGGATCAAATGAATAGATTCTGTTTGCAATTTAACAATGTAAACTACAAAAATTTGGTTGTATACTTTCTAATGTACTGGGTTTTCACAGTTCCTATTATTCTTTATCTGGGAAATCTCCAATCTATATTTAGCTCAAAAATGCTCCACTGTTTGACCTTGGACGAGACAACAGTCACATTTCCTGCTATATAAAGGATTGGAAGACCTCAAATGAAAGGTGCTTTAATAACTCAGTGCACTATTATGAAAGGGTTTTTTTTCTCTCTCTAATAACAGTGAAAGGGATGAGGAAGAATGAAAATAAATCCCCAAAATAATAAAAAGAAAATTCACTTATACTAGATGAAAGACAGTGAAATCATGACTGGTTTTGGCAGGTCTCAGTACCCGTCCTGCTCTACCGTGGCCCAGGGTAACATTCATCTGATATACTATGTCAATATTCATTCTGTTTATGGACACTTCTAACAACATTTGACAACAGTTGTTTAAATGCCCATAAAACCAGGGCGCCTGGCTGGCTCAGTCCAGAGAGCAACTGACTCTCAATCTTGGGGTGGTGAGTTTAAGCCCCATATCGGGAACAGAGATTACTAAAATAAATCAATCAATCAATAAACAGAACTAAACAAACAAACAAAGTTGAAATACACACAAAGCCAAAATACTGATGATGTAGAAAACAAAGGCAAAAGAAATGTAGATAGAATTAAGTGTCCTCACACCTTTGCAGCCGCCCACTGACAGGTAGTTGAGATAGGCAGAGCGACATTCCTCAAGGAACTCACAACAGCCTTTATGTTAATGCTCTGCTAGAGGCAAAAAGCAACCTAACCTTGGCATTAGCCAGACCTCCAGGATCCTTTAAATCCTCTTTAACACATGAAAATCCTTGTGGAAACTTCCTTTATCTCTGCCCCTCCCCACTTAGAAATATATAATCAATAGCTCCACACAATCCCAGTGTCACTCTTTCTGCCCCCAGGTCCTATCCTGTGCTTTAATAAAACCAGCTTTTTATAAATCCTCTGCTTTAATAAAAACACACCTCAAGATTTCTTTCCTGACCGTTCACTTGTTCACTCCCAAACCCCAACATCACATCACTACGACTATTTTCTATTAATACATTTATTTCGTAATCAAGATGTGTATCCAGTGGTCAGCACTCAAAAAAACTCTTGATCCAAATGGTTAAAAAATAAAGAGATTCATCATTTCCTATAATCAGAGATGGAATGACTTTAGGGTTAGTTAATTCAGTGGCTTAACAAGATCAAAATTTCCCTTTCTAGTCTCCCATACAGTGTACATATATTTGTAGTCATCTACTGTCCCTGTGGTTAAGACGGCCATTAAGTCCCGGCATCACATCACAATTTCCAACTAAAAGAGGATGTTCTCTTCGCTATGAATCTCTAAGTCTCAGCCAAAACACTATTTTCTGAGTTCCCATGTAGATATCCCTTCAAATATCAGAAATGGGTCACATGCCGCTTCCTAAACTAATCACTGGCAAGAACAGAACCAGTCACCAGCAGGCCCAAAGCCAGGCCCATATGCCCTGAAGTTTGCCACCTCACGGGGAATGGAGGGCTCTACCAACAGAGAATGAGCAGGGCAAGAAAATGGATGCATAACAGGCAAACCACTAGTGTTGCATGGGTCAATTAAAATTAGTAAAGTTATCGAAATGGTCAATAAATAGTTTTGTATAGCAGAAAAGGGAAAAAGCCTTAGAAAGTAGATAATCGAAAAGAATGCCATGCCAGTAAAAAACAAACAGAAAAGCAAAAACAATCATCTACGGATAAACGTATGGCGCACTTATATACTGAATGCATGGCTGGGAGAAGCAGTATCAAAACTTTAACTGCCTTTCTCCCCAACCTTACTATGCTAAGATTGACTTCTTAAATAAAAGCTTTTGTTTTGATCGGAGCTGTTAGCAAGGAAAGTATTTTTGGCAGCTATGGCTCCCTGGTATGAAATATAAAATTTATGATGATCAAAAGCAGTTGCTTTTACTCATAGCCAGAAGCAAGTCAAAA
>RCUC01162716.1:0-83285 GCA_003697995.1 Taxidea taxus jeffersonii | reverse complement strand
CCAAAGAACAAATAATCCAATCAAGAAATGGGCAGAGGACATGAACAGACATTTCTGCAAAGAAGACATCCAGATGGCCAACAGACACATGAAAAAGTGTTCCACATCACTGGGCATCAGGGAAATACAAATCAAAACCACAGTGAGATACCACCTCACACCAGTCAGAATGGCTAAAATGAACAAGTCAGGAAATGACAGATGCTGGCAAGGATGTGGAGAAAGGGGAACCCTCCTACACTGTTGGTGGGAATGCAAGCTGGTGCAACCACTCTGGAAAACAGCATGGAGGTTCCTCAAAAAATTGAAAATAGAGCTACCTTATGACCCAGCAATTGCACTACTGGGTATTTACCCTAAAGATACAAACATAGTGATTCAAAGGGGCACGCGTACCCAAATGTTTATAGCAGCAATGTCCACAATAGCCAAGTTATGGAAAGAACCTAGATGTCACACAGATGAATGGATAAAGAAGAGGTGGTATATATATACAATGGAATACTATGCAGCCATCAAAAGAAATGAAATCTTACCATTTGTGATGACATGGATGGAACTAGAGTGTATTATGCTTAGCGAAATAAGTCAATCGGAGAAAGACAACTATCACATGATCTCCCTGATATGAGGAAGTGGAGATGCAACAGGGGTGGGGGTTAAGGTGGTAGGAAAATAAAAAATGAAACAAGATGGGATCAGGAGGGAGACAAACCAAAAGAGACTCTTAATGTCATAAAACAAACTGATGGGAGGGGCAGGGGGGTTGGGAGAGGGTGGTGGGGTTACATTATATGTTTGAATAAAAAAGCTTAAAGAAAAAAAGTTAAAAAAAAAACTATAGGTCAATATTCCTAATGAATATCAATGTAAATATTTTCAACAAATTGCTAATTAGGTGAATTCAGCAGCACATTAAACGGATCATTCCTTTTATGGAATTATTGATTCCAAAATCAAGTGAGGTTTATCCCTGGAATGTAAGGACACAAATTAATCAACATGACACATTGCATTAATAGAATGAAAGAAGAAAAGGTCATGTGATTATATCAATAAATGCCAAAATTAGATAAAATTTAACATCAACTTTTGGTAACAAGTCTTAACAAACTGGGTATAAAAAGAACATTTCCCAACATAATGGAAGCCATATATATAGCAAACCCACAGCTAACATACTTAAAGGTTAAAAGTGGAAAGCTTTTTCTGTAAAAACAGGAACAAGAAAAATGAGGGGCACCTGGGTGGCTCAGGGGGTTAAACCCTCTGCCTTCGGCTCAGGTCATGATCCCAGGGTCCTGGGATCGAGCCCCACATTGGGCTCTCTGCTCAGCAGGGAGCCTGCTTCCCTTCCCCTCTCTCTGCCTGCTTCTCTGCCTACTTGTGATCTCTGTCAAATAAATAAATAAAATCTTTAAGAAAAGAAAAAAGAAAAAGAAAAATGAGCTCACTCTCACCCTATTCAACATAGTACTGGAAGTCCCAGCCACAGCAATCGAGCAAGAAAAAAAAAAATAAAAGGCATTAGAGTTAGAAAGGAGGAATTAAAACTCCCTACTTACAGATGACATAATTTTATATATAGAAAATCTTAAAGTCTCCACCAAAAAACCAGATCTAATTGACAAATTCAGTAAAGTTGCAGGACAAAATTAAACAAAACTAAAACAGAAAATTATCTACAAATCAGTAGTGTTTTTATACACTAATAATGAATTATCTGAAAAAGAACAAAGGAATCCTCTTTACAATAACATTAAAATTAAAATATTTAAGAATAAATTTAACCAAGGAGGTAGAAAGATCTGGAAAGACACATACCCATAACAGGTCTTTGAAAATCAGTGGGGATTATCTTTGTGAGCTTTAAAAATAGGCCAGCTTAACTCTGGGATTGCTGGAGGATAATAGGAAATTGAATTTCCACCCTTAGAGAACCAGCATAATAAATAACTTGGGCAGAGACACAGAACAGGAACAGCCATTTGAAAAACACCTGGAGTATCTGTGGAGATTTATTCACTAATTTAAGAACATGTGCTGGAGGGCAGGAATCTAGGAAATTTCTCCTAGAACAAAAGTATTGGTAGATCCCATTTTTCTTCTTCCCCCAGCCTAGTCCCCAGATAGCTGGATGCTTGGGCAGCACTAACACTCTTCATCTACTTAGCTAGCACTGCCTGGCCTGCTCCAGTGTTCCACCATGAGTTCATCTCATTCAATCTGCCTGACTTGCAGCAAGGCACATGGAACCCACACAGGGGACAGCCCTAAAATGCCTGATTTTGGTGACTATATAGAGAGATTGTGCTACAGGCCACCAAAGAATCTCTTCTACAAAAGGCCACTTCTTTCAAGACTAGGAGATGTACCTGACCTATCTACTATACAGAAACAAAGACAGAGACTTAAATAAAATGAGAGGAATATGTCCCAAATGAAAGAATAAGACAAAAGTCACAATAAAAGAGCTAAAAGTGAAAGGAGATAAACTATATGCCTAATTTGAATTCTTTAGAATTCAAAGTAATCGAACATACTGAAGTTTACCAGAGGAGATGTGGGTGGGGATGGGTGAAATAAATGATGAGGATTAAAGTGTACATCTACCATGATGAAAAAAATAACTAAAAAAAAAAAAAAAAAACCACCCAAAAAGCAACAAAAAGTAATGGTCAGAAAGGTACTCACTGGACTTGAGGAAAGAGTGGATAATCTCTGTGAGAACTTCAACAGAGAGAAAATAAAAATATAAAAAAGAGCCAGTAAAAGCTGAAAATAACTGAAATAAAAAATACACACTAGAGGGAATCAATGACAGATTAGAAGATACAGAAAATGGATCAGCAATCTGGAAAACAGGGTAATGGAAAACAATAAAGCTGAGTAGTAAAAGAAAATATAAAAAATGAGAATAGGATAAGGAAACCCAGTGACATTGTCAAGTGTAATAACACTTGCATTATAGAGATCCCTGGAGGAAAAGAGAGAGAGAGAAGGGGGCAGAAATCTTATTTGAAGAAACAATAGCTGAAAACTTCCCAAATCTGGGGAAAGAAAAATTGAAGTCCAGGAATCACAGTGAGCCCCAAACAAGATAAACCCAAGGAGGTCCATATCAAGATACATAATAATTAAGACAAAAAATATGATAAAGAAAATTTTGAAAGTGGCAATAAAAAACTGTTACATCCAAGGGAAAGCCCATAAGGTTATCAGGTGATTATTCAGCAGAAAATTTTCAAGACAAGGGGAGTGGCATGATACATTCAAGGTGCTGAAAGGGGAATAAAAGAAATTCTACCTGGCGAGGTTATCATTCAGAACAGAGAGACAGAGTTTCCCAGAAAAAAAGTTAAGGAATTCATCACCACTAAACCATCTTTACAATAAATTTTAAAAGAAATTATTGGACTAGAATGAAAAAGTCATAAGTAGAAGAATTATGAAAGGAAAAAATTTCACAGGTTTAAAACAGATATATAATAAAGGCAGTAGATTGATCACTTATATGGCCAGTATGGAGGTTAAAATACAAAAGAAGTAAAATCAATTATATCTACAAAAGTCAGTCAAGCAGGATGCCTGGGTCCCTTAATCCGTTAAGTGTCCAAATCTTGGTTTCTCAGGTTGTGATCTCAGGGTAGAGAGCTTTAGCCCCATGTCGGGCTCCACACTCAGTGTGAAGTCTGCTTGATATTCTTTCTCTTTCTTTCCTCACCCTCTGCTCCTCCCTCTGCTCATATTCTCTCTCAAATAAATGAATAAATAAATAAATTCTTTTAAAAAATCAGTTAAGTAATACATATGATAAAAAGACATAAAATATGTTGTTGTATACATTTAAAATCGTAGAGGGAGTAGAAATTTAGTGCTTTTAGGATGTGTTCAATGTAAGTAACCACCAACTTAATATAGACTGCAATACACATAAAATATTATATATGAACCCAATGGTAACTGCAAATCAAAAGCCTGTAACAGATATCAAAAAGTAATTAAAATAATGAGAAAGTAATCCAATCAAAACAGTAAAGAAAGGCATAAAGGAAGCAAGAAGGAACAGAGAAGAGCTACAAAAACACTGGTAAATAATTAACAAAATGGCAATAAGAACATACCCATTAGTAATTATCTTAAATGTAAACGGACTAAATACTCTCATCAAAATCACAGGGAGACTCAATGGATGAAAAGCAGCACCCATCTATATTCTGCCTATGAGAGATGCCTTTCAGTCCTAAAGCACATACCGACTGAAAGTAAAGGGATGGAAAAACATACCAAGCAAATGAAAGTGAAAAAAAGAAAAAGCTGGGGTAGCAGTACTTATATCAGGCAAAATGGACTTTAAAACAAAGACTGTGGGGGTGCCTGGGTGGCTCAGTTGGTTAAACATCTGACGTGATTTCAGCTCAGGTCATGATCCCAGGGTGGAGGGGAGTCTGCTGAAGATCCTCTCCCTCCCTCTCCCTCCCTCTCCCTCTGCCTCTGCCCCTCCCCTCACTTGTGTGCATTCTAAAAATAAATAAATCTTTAAATAAATAAAACAAAGATTGTGACAAGAGATGCTACCACTTGTAAGAAGGACACTACATAATCATAAAGGGAAAGATCCAACAAGAAGATTTAACAATTGTAAATACTTATGCACCCAGTATGGGAGCACCCCAATACATCAAGCAACCATACTAACAGACATAAAGTCAGTAACCGATAGTACTATAATATCAGGAGTATGTTTCCTGATTCCCCGGATTTCCATGTGAGGTGGACCCTGGATGGAAGTCACGAGAAGCTGTTTTGGGAGTTTTCCTAAGAAGGTTGAAGGACTGAGCTGCAGAGGCTGAGATGGGTCCCTGAGCCTGCAGACCGATTGGAGACCTTTGCAGAGATCTGGTGTCTGAGGGCTGTGAAGACTCAGGTCAGCTAAGAAGGAGATCGAGCTCTGGGTAAATGGAGAAATAGATCAGCAGCCACCAGGGCTGGCTAAGGATATGGGTGGGGGGCAAGGGGACAATGTGCTAGAGACAGACTCAAAAGACCCTGAAAGACCTGACTCTTCCTGTACTGTAACACACAGCCTTCAGCTCACACCTGAGAAAGAGAAAGATGGATGTCTTCCTTGAAGGCAGGCAGAGAGAGAGAGAGAGCAGATTTTCTTATTCAGTCTTTTTGTTCCAGTCAGACATTTCGTGCACTGAATGAGGGCTACCCACACTGTGGGGGACAACCTGCTTCCCCCAGTCTATGGACAAACCCTAATTATCATCCAAAAAACACCCTCACAAACACACCCAGAATATGTTTCACCAAACCTCGGGGCACCCTGTGGCCCAGTCAAGGTGGCATCTAGAATTAGTTATCACAGGAAGCTATCAAAAAACAGAAGTTTCCTAAAAGAGATAGAGTGTTGGCTAAAGGGACTGTTTATGTGATCAGACTGGACTAATGTTCAATTAATATTGGAGATTTATTTTTTTCTTTTCACCCCACTAACTACTAAATGAGAGATGGAAGGGAATAGATGAACTCCAAGAAAAAATAATTTCCATTTTCTCAGCATCTTCAGTCACAGATCAAGATATACGATGTATGGTCAGGCTATTGATGTTCTGTGGTCTGTTTTCTCCACACAAATATATATCATGGCTAGCTCTCTGGATTAATAAATATGGATCTCCCTAAAAGTCATTTATAATATTTATTTAGTATTTCATGGCCTATAAATATCACAATTTGAATACCCAGACTCTTATTGATGGACATTGAGGTTGTTTCCAATTTTCCCTTTCATATAAAGAAAATGCTATAATGAATGTCAACAGAGAAGATTTAAATATACACAGTTCACCCCCAAAAGCTTTCTGATTCCCAACAGGTTTTTTTTTTCCTATATTACAGAGAAAAATAATTTGTATTTAATCTTCATACAAGAGTATGGTAAAAAGAAAGAATAGGAATTTGACAAGCAGTTTGTAAACAACTGTGGAGATGGAGGGGAATGGGGCTGTGCACGCCCAACCACTCGTCCCAGCCCAGCTAGAACTATTCTGGCAAGATGAAGGACCAGGAGATGGTGATTATTCAAGCTGCTTAGAAAATTCCATTCGCCTGATACACACAGGGTTCCCACTCTGCACTCACCCTACCAGACTTCCATGGGCTCTCTTGGTGGCAGAGAGGGGAAGCCTGCGCAGGAAACATGCTTCTGCCTTCACACTGAGATGATGAGCTGTAGGAGGCAGGAGAAGCTGGAGACCACCTGAAGAATGGCCAGCAGTCCTATCTAAACCATCCAGAGTGTGGGCTGCCATGGGCGAGCTCTGTTTATCAAGAGCTGCCTGTTCTCGATTGCAGGCTACTGCATGGCTTCAATTAGACTTTTTGACTGATGGCCAGTTTAATGAGCCTATTTACAGAGGGTCATTCAACATGGCAATTACACCTATAAATCTATTTGCAGCAGGACTCGAATAACCTTCTGCACATAGCCCTGTATAAAACTGCTGTCTGATTAATTAACATTAATTTCCCTGCCGTATGGAACCAGCTGCAGTTGGTGTGAATGCTTCCAGCTCCTCTCTGCAGGCCCTGTGCGAATGGCAGGGGTTCTCTGGGCGGGGAGAGCCCTTCAGGGGTTGGGGGTGGGGAAGGCTGGTAGCCATGTAGTTGCTATTCCAAGGAAGTTCTTGGTTTTTCTTCCATTCCTTCATGCTTTCTCTGGTCCGATTTGATTGATGTTTCAGGGCAGTGTCATATATAGGGGGCAAAATTCAATTAATTGGATATGAAATATTTATAACCCTGCTGTATGTGTCTATCAGGGAAGAGCCCTTAATAGATCTTCTCATTAGTATGAGCTGGTGACTCATTTTTCTGCTTTCACAGTCATTTGGAATTAAAATCCAATTAATCTAATATCCCTGTGAATGTTATTAAATTATTGGAAAAACTGCATTCAGGAGATAGGGTGAGGGGAAGAAGCTGGCCTCATGGGTACTCATTTCCTCTTTGCAAAACACACAATGCTGATGGGAACAGCCCCCTTCCGCTGGGCTCTTTTAGCATTTGGGTTGTGTCTACACTTGGCAAATAAAGTGCAGGATTATGAATCAGGGGCCAATACGGATACTGCCAAAGCTCATACCACCACAATCACCACCACTCCCACCCCCACACACAACAGAAACCAGGTTCTGAAAAACTGCCAACGCATTTGCAAGATTGTCATTAAGTGAAAAGGTAAGATTTTGCACTGTATGAAGCGGTTCTAGAGGAGTCTCTTTAAGGTAGAAGCAGTATTGAGTATCAAGAGTAAACTGGAAGCTCCCAGGATCTGTGCAGTTCTAGAATACTGTGATTTTATGAGTTCTTAATCTGGGTACCCTGTAAAAAAAAAAAAATCCACAATAACAGTATGATTGCACAGGAATGGCAAGTAAAACAAAAAGACAAAGGCTCCTCCTTGTATTCGGAAGAACAGGGACCATGGCTATCATTAACAAATCTCCAGGTCACATGGCATTTTCTTTGTCCAGTGGTTCTGGGGGCCCTTGGAATTTTGGGGGAAGGGGGAGAGGGAGGGATGCTGCAACAATAGGCAAGCAGAAACTTTACTAGTTCACTGATATTATGAAATTTCGGTGCATAATTTGGAGGTTGCAAACACCAAACCTTAGTTATGGCTGTGACAGGATCCTAGGCTTTTAAATTCCCCCCTTCTAGCTCCATCCAGTGTAGCGACTGGATAATTGATTTTCTACTAAATGCCAGGCACTGCGCCAGGGGTTAGAGCACTGGGTATTACTTACACTTATTTATAAGCAGAGATGTTTCCCCAAAAGATGTGGTGATGAAAACTAATTGGCCCCTGACTTGAGAAGCTTCTCAATAGGGGAAAATAATTTGAAATGTGATGGGTTGAAAGACTTCGCTACAGCAGCACAGCAAGGAGACCTGGTCAGAGAGAGCTTCCTGGAGGTGGTGAGTGGCTGGATGTGTTCCCGACTCTTAACATATTTCTGAGTGTCTTGTTGCTCTCCTACAGTAAATTGAGGGATAGGACTGTTTTTTACATTTTCTACTGCATCTCATCTGAAGTAAGCCCTCAGCTAAAGAATAGTTGACACTTGATAATATTTGTTGAAGGAAAGGTTACCTAGCATTTAATTTCTGAAACAAATACTTTTCCAAATATAATTTTTTCCATGGTTTTTCATTTTCTCTTTGTTCTTAGCTCTCAAAAATGGCTTCTCTGATTATAAATGTCACTGGTGGGAGTGTAAATTCAGACAGCCTCTATAGAGGACAATTTAGCCCCATCTATTAAAATTTATGAATGCATTTACCCTTCTGACTCAACAGTTGCATTTTGGGGAATTATTCTATGGATAAATTTGTACATATGTGAAATTATATACACACACATATATGTATATATATTTACACAAAATTATTCTTTGTATTAATGTTTTTGGTAGTAAAATATTAGAAATAAACCAGATGTCTGCCATTAAGGGATTAAATAAATTATGGTACATCCATACAACAAAATAATATAGTTATAAAAAAGAGAATGTTCTCTATGCACGGATATGAGAAGGTCCTTGAAATAAATTAAGTGAAAGTACAAAGTTTAGAACAGAATGTATTGTAAACCACCTTCTGTGTTAAAAGTGGGAGGAAAGTGGGGCGCCTGGGTGGTTCAGTGGGTTAAAGCCTCTGCCTTTGGCTCAGGTCATGATCCCAGGGTCCTGGGATCGAGTCCCACATCAGACTCTCCGCTCAGCGGGGAGCCTGCTTCCTCCTTTCTCTCTACCTGCCTCTCTGCCTACTTGTGATCTCTGTCTGTCAAATAAATAAATAACATCTTCAAAAAAAAAAAAGTGGGAGGAAAGAAATTTTCTGATTGTGTAGGCATAAAGATTTTGAGAGTACTTTCTTCTGGGCAGTGATGTGGGATTAGGCAGAGGTTAAAGAAGAGAAACACTCAACTATACTTCAATTTGAAAAAAAAAAAAGAAAATTTTTAAATTTTGGGGGGGGTACTTAAAAATTGTACTTAAAAGTTAACATACCTTAAAGTTGATTCATGGAATGTCTGGGTCTGTGAATTTTAATTATGAGATCATCATGAAACTACCACCACACTAAAGCTACAGAGAAGTTTTATTCTCCCTCAAAATTCCCTCTGTATTTACACTGTGGGCCCCCAACAAATGGCAACTACTGATCGGTTATCTACTGCCATAGTTCTGTCATTCTGAGAATGTCTTATAAATGGAATATTGAGATGAGATGGTCTTATTTTACTAGCACATAGTTTATCTGTTCACCTGCTGAAAGACATTTTGGTTATTTCCACTTTGGTGACTGTAAGTGAAGCTGCTAAAAAAATTTACGTACATGTTCATGTAGGAACATGTTTTCATTTCTGTAGGGTCAGTACCCGGAAGATGGGTTGCTGGGTCACGTGGCAAGTGTATGTAGACATTCATGAGAGACTGCCAAACTCTCCTCCACAGTGACTGTACTCTTTTCCACCCCCTGCAATAATGTATGAGCATTCCAGTTGCTTCACATCCTCAACAGTACCTGGTATGGTTGGTATTTTAAATTTTAGCAATTTTAATATCGTGGTTTTAATTTGAATTTTCCTAGTGGACTATGAGGGGCTTATTTGCCATTCTTAGGTCCTTTGCCATTCTTCTTTCTTATACCCGTAGTGAAGTGTCTGTTTATATTTTATTATCTCTAACTACAGCTTTTAAACAATGAATGTATTACTTATTTGAGAATTACTTTTTAAAAATGGCTGCCTTATCCTCAAGGCCCCAACCCTATTTTCCTTTTCTGGAAAAGATTCTGGGCATGGTAATTAACTGCACAATGGCCCAGCTTGTTTCTGTTTTGAAAGTGAGAGTGATGATCTTTAATCCACTGACCCAGAGATGCCTCTCATGGCAAAGGGAAGTGACCAGATTACCTAGGCTTCCCTTGGTCCCACAGGGGTTGGTCAAAAAGCTAAAACCAAGACAGAAATCTTGGGTTCTGAAAACACTGGTCAAGACAAAGACCCTATGAACTTCCCTGCTTCTGATTGTGGTGCCAAAACCTTTAGCAGAGGAATGGAGCTTCTGTCCAGACACACGTAGTCACTGTTTTATATATTTGTTTCTGGGTGTTAAATGCATACTTGGCAGAGGTTTAACTAAACAAACCAACCCAACAGTTCATGCTGGCACTAGAAATTTGGAATTAGTTTTGGGTGGTCCTGAGGACCCTCTCTGGAGCCATTCTTCCTCTATTTTACTGGTGGGAGCATGGAGTCCTATTTGTTATAAGTCCACTTGGCAGGAAAATCTGTCACCAGCACTCAAATCGAGAGAAAATAAGCTTACAGCCTCCCAGTGGCCCAACATCACCCTAATTCAAATCTGTCAAACATTTTGAACCCTTACTTGATGCCTGGCCTGCCCTAGAAATACCCGAATCGTCTCTGGTCTCAAGAACTCATCTGAAGTAGCATTCATTAGAAGGAGCATCATGGGGATAGCCCAGGAGGTATAAAGAAAGCCTCCACCCTTATTGTATAGATGAGAAAGCAGAGACCCACAAAGGGTAGGCAATAATACGTGAGAGATCTGGAATTTAAACTCAGGTCTACCAGACTCTCAAACCCATGTTCTTTCTCATACACCAGTGATATATTTTGTCATCAAGATTTTTGAGCTCATTCATAAACTTACAACTTGATCTGCCATACTCATGGGAAATTGAGACCTTACATTTGAAGCTGCTAAAACACAGGATATCTAAAAAAGTATGGGAGTAAATAGCCTTATCTCCCTTAGAATAAATTTTAGTGAATTCCCAATATCTTTAAATTAAAAACCATAAGCCTATCACACTAAGGCTATAAATCAAACCAATCCTAAGTGGCTAAGCAGCTTCCCACAGACTGTATGTCCCAATGGCCAAGAAACAATGCCACTTCCCTAGTGGGCTCAACTAGGGGGAAAGGGTCAGCTTATGCTACAAAGGTCAGCATACTGCTAAGTCCTTTATAGGAAGGATTTTCATAAACCATGTAAGCTGAAAGTTTAATAACCTGCAATGGACCTTACAACAAAGAGGCAGTAAGTCCTAGGTGCCCCTGAGGACTGAAACAGGCCACTAGTGAAGGTTATGGCATAGAAAACAAGTTTCGGGAAGTGTTTGAGGCTACACGGTGTCAGAAAACCCTGCCCTCCCCACCAGCAGTCCCAAGCTCAGTTTGCACACCTCCTCCTAGAAACAGGCAGCATCCAAGAAGCAAAGAGTTTGCTCATTCCAGCCATGTCCTTCAGCTTCTGACATTTTCCACCACCCATTGATTAAATCTATTTCAAAGCATGCTAAAGCTAGTGTTTTCGGGTTTTGCTTTTTAAAGGAATTCTAGTAGCTTCGACATCACATCAGGTTAACAGAGTCCACAGGTATTATGGTTTATCCCAAACGTTCCAATCGGTAATAGTGAGAGCTGCATATTTATATAAATGAAATAAAGGAGCAGGCAAGAAAGACATTGCAATGTACTGTCAGCATGCTGAATTTTCAGTGTCACCCAAATGTGGAAGTCATCATCAAATCTGGTGAAAAACCCCTCTTCCCACCACAATCTTAATCACCACCAAATGACAACAAAGCCATTTGAGAGAGACCAGCGGCAGAAGCTGGCCTTTGTATGGAATGAAGCGAAGTTTGTCCCTCTTCATTTAACAGAATCATTATACTTCATATAAAGTCCTTTCAGGCATTTCTAAAGAGTAAAATCATTTGGAAGTCTATCCACACTTGGGCAGAAAAAAAAAAAAATAGAAAGAACACAAAGTTCTCCCGTTCTGTGGTCCATTTTGAGGGACATGATGCAAGTGTGTATCTTAGAGAAAGACTACAAAGAATCATATAGCCATTGTAGGGAAACATACATGAATTTTGTCACTTAAGTGGTCATTAAACCCATAACCAATATAAGCTATCACTGCTAAGGAGTTCATTTTTCTGTTTGTGATTTCTCTTAATGATCTTCTATGTCGACAGCGGTAGTCACTTTAGCATTTGCCAAAGTTTTGGGTGGTTTAGCTAGGTTTTACCATATTTGTACTCTTTTATGGAAAGTATGAGATCCAAAGGAACTCCTCCCTTTAAGGAAAACAGCCATTTGGTAAGGGTACACTTTGGATTGTGGGGACTGAGGGCTCTCCCTGGAGAAGGCAGGATGGCATGATCAGAGATCAATAATCTATCTCAAGCAAAAATAAATGTGAGCTTTACATCTAGAAAATAGAGTTCTATTTACTGAGGAAGGATTAGATGGGTATTTCTAAATTTGAACACACAGTGGGTTGGGTGCCTGGTCTTTACAGCAAAAGCTGAGGATGGATTTAAAGCTAATTTGATCAACACAGCTCTGTTCTAAGCATAGTAGCTAAAAACTTGATAAAATCTTCTGGTGTGTATTCCCGTGATTTAATATTCATATCACTAATGTCTTTACCCCCTTTGTGGTGGTGGACACTATCCTTTATGGTCACACTCAAAACTCTATCAAAGGCGGTGGTGTCTGCTGGTGCATGGGCTTTTTAAACGGGGACCAGAGTGGGGCTTCACTTTTCCGCACCTTCGCTCAGGCAGTGCAGAGGATGGGATCAGCCCCCTCCTCCCCCCAGAGGGCAGTTTGTTCCACTCTCAGTGCACTGGGGCTTGAATGGTGATTGGTCACCTAGATGCTGAGACCAGAACATCCTCTCTCAGAAGCACTGCTGGGGAGACCTTCTCAAACCTCTGTGGCTGATACACTTTAAGAACCTCTTTTCCCTGCCCCTTCTCCCCAAAAATGGAACAGTTGGTATGAACTTAAACACCACTTTTAAAAAAATATCAGCACTAGTAGAAACTTGTATTCTAAAGATTTGAGAGAGCAAGGGTACGTGCACGCATGAGTAGGGGGAATGTCAGAGGGAGAGGGAATCCTCAAGCAGACTCCCCACTGAGCATAGAGACCAGTGCAAGGTCTGATCCCACAACCCTGAGATCATGGCCCATGCCCAAACCTATAGCCCAACGCTTAACCAACTGAGCCAACCAGGTACCCCAAACACCACTTTTATACCAGATATAAAGTCTTCAATAGAGGCCCAATGTGTTCCGGGTGAAAAGGTATTAAGATGACAAGGTAACCCTTAACATCATTTTAATGAATTGACAATGAGGGGACGTTGTGCCCCATGTGGTAGAAAAGGTGAGTTGGCTAACGTAGCTTTGGAGCCACATTGGAGAGGGTGACCAGCTGGACAGTCTTCAGACCAGCCCTGAGGGACCCCTCTGTGACAGCCTGCGGGGACCTCTGTTGCTTCTTGCTGAGGCCAGCAGGCAAGGGCTGCCTTTCTCCCAGCTTTGGAATCCTGGAACAGGTCCATTTTCCTCCTTTACCAACACCTCCCCCTTCTCACCTTCTTCTCTGAAATAACCTGTACATTTCTGGGTGCCTGCCCTCTGTCCCTGCTCCCAAAAGCTGCCTTGGAAATCATCTGGCTCCAGCAATTTTTGCCTGGCTCTTCTGGTGACTATTCTCCACTGAAAGAGTGGTTTCTGCTCTGTCCCAGGCCTCCCACCTGCAAGCGAGGCGCTGCACAGGGAGAGAGCTGGCCTCCTCTGTAGCTGAACAATGCCGCAGAGCATTAGCCTGTGTTTGTAAAATGCTTCTGCTGATCTGCTTTTTAACGCTATTTATGAACCTTAATTGATATTATCATGGAGATTTAGATTAAAAAAATTACTTTCATGGTTCATTTGATAGAAAGATTACTTCATTATCAATGCAACAGACCAGTCTATAAGCTATCAAAAGTAGGGTCCCAGGGCACCTGGGTGGCTCAGTGGGTTAAAGCCTCTGCCTTCGGCTCAGGTCATGATCTCGGGGTCCTGGGATCAAGCCCCGCATCGGGCTCTTTGCTCTGCATGGGGCCTGCTTCCTCCTCTCTCTCTCTGCCTGCCTCTCTGCCTACTTGTGATCTCTCTGTCAAATAAATAAATAAATAAATCTTAAAAAAAAAAAAAAAGTAGGGTCCCATCCAGCATAAGTTTTTCTTTAGAACTTGCTTTTACACATAATAATGTGTGTTTTTTCCATGTAACTAGGTGTATTAGCGATCTATTGCCATGTAACAAGTTAGCTCGAAAGTTAGCAGCTTAAAAAAAAAACTAAAAAACCGTTCATTTGCTCACACAGTTTCAGAAGGTCAAAAGCACCTCTTGGCTCGGGGTTCCAGCTCAGGGTCTGCCACGAGTGTACAGTGAAGATGCTAGCCAGGCTGCAGGCATCAGAAGCTTGACTGGGGCTGAAGATCTGCTCCCAGATGCACGAGACCTCAGACTGTTGCGTGTAGGATATTCTGCACAGCGTTGCTTGCCGACACGACAGCGGGCTCCCCCCAGGGTGACTGCCCCGAGACAGCCAAGCTGCATATCTTTCATAACCTCCTCTCAAAAGGCATGGACCATTACTTCCGGCATATTCTTCGGATCACGTGGACCAGTTCCAGCAGAGTATGGGCAGGGACTGCACAAGGGTGAGAGTACTGCAGGTGGGGAATCTCTGGCGGCCATCTTGGAGTCTGGCTACCACTGCGTGCTTGCGTGTGCGTGCGTGCGCATGCGCACATGTATGGTTCAAAGCTCTTCTCTTCCTAGACCCCTCAGTCCAGGTATCACCTCCTCTTAAGAACTTCTCCTGAGCCCCCCAGTCTACATTAGGTTCCCCCTCATGAGTGTCTCGCAGCACCCCCTTCTCCTGCCAAGTACTTTAACACACGGTGTTATAATTATGAGTTCATTTAGCTTTGCTTTCTGACTCTCAGCTTCTTACACATGGGTTTAGGGTAGCGCCCCTTCCTGCTATGTGGTCGATACCGCAGGGGAGCGCGCCTCAAGGACCCGCGGTCCCGAGAGCTGACGGAGGAGGACTTTTGGCACCGCCTGCCGCCGCCCTCCTCACCCTCCTCACCGCCCGGCCGCCGCCATTCTCTGGTTGCTTATCTCCCCAGCAGGCTTCCGCAGACTAGGGCTCTGCTGTGTGCGCTCTTCCAGATCCAGAGCGTGCCAGCCAGCGCGGCAATCGAGTTTTGTTTTCATTATGCAGGCTTCCTGGGAAGTTTCAAATTAATTTTAATCCTCTCCTCACTTTTAAGGCCTCTAAAAAGAGGTGGTGTTCCCACCTTCCTTGGTAAGCGGGGGCCTATCCCGTTCCCTAGGACGGCTTTCAGCCTGGCGGGGGCTGCGCGGCCCCTGCCTCCCCCGGGGCCTCTCCGCGCCAGGCCGGCTTCCAGACTTCCGAGCTGGGGGTGGCTCTCCACCTGGGCCCTGGGAAAGCACGCCTGGTGCCCAGCAGCCAGACCCACGGCCACCTGGGTCTGACGGACCTTCGCTTTCAAAACTCACCCCACCACACAATAATTTGTCTTCTGCTTCCGGCGTTGTGAAAAGTAGACACTATCAGGGCACCTGGGTGGCTCAGGTCGTGATCTCAGGGTCCTGGGATCGAGTCCCGCATGGGGCTCTCTGCTCGGCAGGGAGCCTGCTCCCCCCCCGCCCCCACCGCCTGCCTCTCTGCCTACTTGTGATCTGTCTGTCAAATAAATAAATAATCTTTCAAAAAAAAAAAAAAGATCTGGTCCTTTGTGTTCTGATTTTTTTTTTTAACGACTTCATTTATTTGACAGAGAGTGCACACAAGCAGGGGGAGTAGCAGAGGGAGAGGGAGAAGCAGGCTCCCCACTGAGCAGGGAGCCGGATGTGAGACTTGATTCCAGGACTCTGGGATCATGACCTGAGCCCAAGGCAGATGCTAAACTGACTGAGCCACCCTGCTGCCCCTGACTTCTGATTTGAAAGCTCCCTCTCCCTCTCCCATCCCAGCCCTCCCTTTCTCCAGCTTCTTTCAGCTGGCAATCTGCAAGAATGTGTTGATTGACCGAGATTCATTTTCCCACTGTGGCTGAAGAGTTCAGCCATGTGAGCGGCTCTGACCAGTGAGTGGGATGAGATACTGTGCCCGTCAGCAGCTGGGCCTTTAAAGGGAGAGGTGAGCAAAGCAGGCTGGTCACACCTTCAAAGCCAGACCCTGGGAAGGGCATTTTGGCGATAGGAGGTAAGCACAGTGATGGCACCATCCAGACAAGGCCTGAGGAGGAGGAAGCAATCCTTCTTTAGGCTCCCTTCCCTGGTGAGCCGTTACACTACCCCCACCTACCGGAACCCTATTTTGTTTTTCTAATAATATTGCTTCCCCGACAATATTTCTAGTATTCAGAGACTAGGGTTAGTAGGCAGGGATAGAAGTCATACTGGCTGATGCTGCTACGTCTATGAACTGTGAGGTACCTCAGTTTCCCTAATTGGCAGCCCCCCCCTTTTTTACAATTTTTTAAGAACAGAAGATCTGGTGGGCTGTCCAGGTAACCATTGCCAGATTCCCACTGTCAGACACACACATAAGAATCCTAGATTAATCTCAGGCTTGGGCCTCCCATGTGGCTGCCGAGCCATCAGGCTGGCTATGAAACGCCTTATTTTATTTTCTGCCGAACATCAGGCTGCAAATGAAAATACCTTTTCAACCCTAGTATTATTACCCCTATGGATGGCACCTTTAATGCGCGCTATTCATTGTTATAATGGCCGCACCTGTGTAGCACGCGCACATTGGAACTGCAGCAGCTGTGGGCCGTAATTGCTAAACATTATTTTCTGTGTCTGCCTGAAAGCTTTTGTGCGCACGCACGTGTGTGTATGTGTGTATCTATGTCCGTGTGTTTGTTTCATCTGTAATGACTGGTCCAAAGAGTCTCTCTCTCTCTCTCACTCTCTCTCTTTTAATAAACACAAGCCTCAATGTAAATACATTTCTTTCTAAATACATGTTTCGGAGAAAGTCAAGTTCACACAACCCCCTCCCCCAACAAACCCACACACTCAGTAATGAGACTTTAGAGAGCTACTTCGGAGCGTGTGGTCTGCGGAAATGCTCACGCAATGGCTGCTGCTGGGAGCAGTGGTCTTTATGCACGTTGGCACACAGGCTGTGCCGTGATTAATGCATTTGTTCCCTGATATTCAGCCCCTGGGTGTCTGCAGGACAGTGAATCAATTTAGCACTTGCGGGTCCAGATAATCAGCAGCACCAAAGACGTTTCTGCACCAGGGGCTTCCCAATTCAAAACAAGAATATTTCTAAAAAGAACATTTTTTTTTCTTCTCTTTCCCCCCTTTTCGTTCTCTTTGTGCTTTTCTGAGCACTCAACTCCCCCATCCCCCTCGCGATGCCGCATCCCCTGGAAGGCTGCTAGTGGGCCTTTGAGGTTGTGTGCTTTTCAAGTCAGCAGCTAGTAATTTGAGATTTATAAGGAGGCCAACGCGCTAAGCAGCGACCCCCCTGCCCCCCCCCCCCCCCCACCATCCTGCCATTCTCCAGGGAATCTGTCGGGACACACCGTCCGAGCACTGGCCTCACAGGTGACATTTGATGTAGTTATCTCAGCCAGTGTCTGGCGGCCAACAAAAAGAACTGCCTGCACTTGGTCAAAGAAATTTGCCTCCCCTCCTTCCCGTGCACTTACCTCCTTCACAGACATGCTGGGAAACTTGCTGCTGCCTCCAGCCAGGGGACGAGCATAGACGAAATTAGAGTGGCCTTCTGGCACAGAGCTGCCACTTTGGGATGGGGTGACAGGGCTTCTGACGGCCTCCCACCTCCTCTCCACCCGGGGTTAGGGAAGCAGAGGGCCATCCACCCGCAGCTCCAGGGACGCGGGGCAGGGAGTGAACACCAGCCCCAGCACACGTTCCCACCTGGTATCAATATGCGCCGCGTTTCTGCAGGTGCGCAGGGCTGCCAATCACCACCAGCCGTGGCCTCATAGTCAAGAGTAAGGTTCTCAGAAGGCTGGCGCTGCCTTCCCTGCTAGGTTCTGAATGAGGGAGGACAGGGACCTACAGACGGAAAGGATGGAGAGGAGCAGGTATGCGGGTCCTCAATCTTGTGCTCATTCAGCCAAGAAATAAATGTCCTAGACTTGCGGACTTCACCTTAGATAGATAGAGACCTCCACACCACGAAGATGATTTCCAGCTCTTTGGTGCGGTGGTGCATTCTCGCTCAGTGTGCTGGTTCCTTTGATCCTCACTTTTCTTCAAGGGGCCAAATACACAGGTGCTCAAATAAACAAGTCCACCTTATTTGCCTTATTTATTGTAAATATGTTTGCTAGTCAGATTGACCAATGCAAGGGGGCCCCCTTAAAGGGTAAAGGGGACATAAATATTTTACAACTGATCAGGATAGGGCTACTGGCATTTCAGTTTTTTGATGCTCAGAATGTTGCCGATGACTTCAAAAAAGTAAAATATATTTTAAAAGATCAAGTTCAAGACCATTCAGCTGGCAGACTTGAACTCATTTTTGAAAGATAAAAAGCATTGATAAAAAAGCATTAATAAAAGAAAATCTGGATGAGAATCTATCTACCCCTCTCCAAGCCCCGTAAGAGTTAAGAAGTCTGGAAGTAAGATTAAAAAAAATCTGGTAAACTTTGTCAGTGTGATTGATAATTCTGCCTTTGAAGAATCTGCTTAATTGGTGAAATGGGCTTTCTGTTCATTTATGTATATAATTAATGCTTTTATAGGGACTTCATTTTTTCTTGGTATATCAATGTTGTGCAGGCATAATGACAGAAAAGAAAGAAAGCCAAAGCAAAATCCTTTACTAATCCAGTAAACACCGCTATAAACAGGCTGATGTCAAGGTTGTGATGACTGCTTATTGCCCTTTTGTCCAGAAGGTGGCAACATTTCCTCAAGAATTAGTAAGAAAACTGTAGCTTCAGAAAATGACAATTTATCTCTGGACATCGTGTTTTGTTCTCTTTTCAAAAGCACAGCACAAAACGCAGGGTTCCTCACACCCTTACTCCCTGCTTATTCTTACCAGATTAAAGGGAAGAACATTGTCTCTTTCTCTCTCTCTCTCTCTCTTCTCTCTGGAGAGCAGTTTTAAATTGTCAAGATTTTCAGGCTGGAATGAGTTGATGCTGAAATAAAATTACGTAGCTCACAATTTAGGTGATTAGTCTTCTACTCCGTCCCATGCACCAGAAAAAGGGGTGGGTTTTGCTTTTTTTTTTTTGAGACTGTGTCTGGTGAAGAGCCACTTACCTTCATAGCAGTTAAGTGCCCACTCACAACCATGAACATTTAAAATCCCAGTGAACCTCAAGATCATTCTTTGCAGTTATCACTCTGTGCTCCATTGGACTGCTGGTGTGTCTCTACATTTTTGTTCTGTGGTAGAGATTCAGGAACGAGACAAAAAGGACGGAAGTCACTTTGAGCTGGGGTAGGAAAATCAAACAATGGATGAGGGGTCCAGACACAAACATTTGGAATCCAACCTGTAGTCCAACCTGTCAAGGGCAAGTTGGAGAACACTCTTCCAGGAACTGGAGATGTTGATGTGTTTTTCTCCATGCCATAATGCCCCGGCCTGTCTCCACCCCCTGAACACCCCCTTTCACCTCCCCCATTCTTCTTCAATATATGTTAATTTTTGGAAACCACAGTAATCGTAAATACACCCATCCCCATGCACAAATGGGTCTAGTTTAAGGTAACTTTCAAAGTTGTTATGACTTTGCTTCTGAGCAGCAATATCTATGTGTGGTCTACTTTTTCTCTGATTCGAATGGAAAGTTCGAGTTAATATGATTTAGCTATGGGAATTGCTCCAAAGGATAACGACAACAAAACAATCAAATGAACATTTTAAAAATGTATTGGGAGGACTACCCGTTGTTGTGTAACCTCGTGACCTTGCCCTTCATGTTGGAAGGAGGGACACTATGACCATGCCCAGGAAATGTCATACTCTGCAGTCTTACTGTTCCCAGTATTTCCCCCCAATCCCACAGGAGTTTCCAGTAGGATGTATAGATAGGCAGTACAGCTCCTTGCCTCTGACTCAAGAATCCCCATGGCAACCCATAATTCCCTTGGCCAGAGAATAGAAAGTGGCTTCTCAGACCTGTTCTGAGGGCTCTGTCTGTGCCTCATCTGGATATGGGAGACTTCGTTCTTCCTCCTCCCGTGCCCTACGTGGCCCCCTTTTTCCTGGACCTTGGCAGAAGTGCTCATTCTGAGGGTGTTTTCTTCCTTCATACCCTTGCCACAGACCCCAAGTTCTCCTTTCTTCTCCGTGGTCCTGCCTTATCACGTGGTCAGTTATTCCTTTCCTGTTTCATCCCTGGATGGATGGGGAGAGTTCTGATCTGCCCCAGAGTATGTAGGGGAATGCCCCAGACATGGCATGAAGAAGGAGAAGGATAAGAAAGGTCCAGGCACCTATGCTCATCAATGGGAGAATGTGCAAAACTTAGAACTGTCTGGATTACACATAAGCATATAATGTACTATAGAACCAATACCACAATACAAAATACTATTTTTATTTTTAAGTGAATGAAAAGAATGGAATTTTGTGTTCTTGAAAGCAGTAACATTGACTCTTCCCAAGGTGCAGAATCTTCCGGGTTTTTTTTTTAAGATTTTATTTATTTATTGGACAGACAGAGATCACAAGAAGGCAGAGAGGCAGGCAGAGAGAGAGGAGGAAGCAGGCTCCCTGCTGAGCAAAGAGCCTGATTCGGAGCTCGATCCCAGGACCCTGGGACCATGACCCGAGCCGAAGCAGAGGCTTTAACCCACTGAGCCACCCAGGCGCCCCGAATCTTCCAGCTATATGTGTAACCAATTTGGATGTTTCCAGAAGTTCCTGACCCAAGTTGCGAATTGCTCCTGGTACATGCCTCTGCCCAAAGAAAAGAAAACCGTCTTTCTTGTTCTTATCTGTCATAAGCCCTAGTCTGCTGGATAGTGCAGGGAGGGCAGGGGACCCCGCCTTTTAGTAAAATTCCATTCACCCAGTCTGATGGATAGGTGAGCCTCTGCCTCTTTGGGTCTCTCAGATTTCCCATCCATGACTCTGCTCCCCATCCAGATGGCATATGTCCTCCTGGAAGTGAGATCATCTGTACCCCTACTATTGTCCAAGAGAGAGGGCTGGCTTTCCTGTCTTCTGGTTTGGTTGGTGATCCCGGAGGCATAGGCGCTTGTCCAGCTTTTGGGGGGCTGGTGTACTCGTGTCTACGATTGGTTTGGGCCATTTGCCCCTTCTCTTCAAGTCCCCACCGGAGAGCTTTATCACCCTAACTCACATGTGCTGGTACCCCCTGCATTCTTGCATGAGGCATAAAGTTCCTCTCGAGTCCCCATGCACACCCACAGGAAGAGGGATGTCAGGGGACCCATCATATCATTTCCACGGATGGCGTTATTCATTCCTCAAAGCCAAGGGGAAGGTTGGCTGCCCCTCCCTACTACACCCTGGGAATGTGCCACTAGCCCAGAGTTTGCTGGATCTCCCAGGCCTTTTGGATATTTCACAAGCTTTACCTTACCCTGAGGATAAGGAGTAGGCCATGAGAATCTTGATGTTGGAACTTGCTCTCTTGGCCTCTCTTGGCTCTTCTCATGATCCCCTCCTAGAAAAGGCAACTTCTAAATTTTTCTTAGAGGCTCAGAATCTGCCATCTATGCATCTTCCTCTATGATATTTCCTTTCTTTGTTGGGGCAACAAGTGTAATGGCCTAATGGGTCATAAGCAGAAGGCGAATTCCTTTTTTTAAGATTTTATTTATTTATTTATTTACTTACTTATTTTATTTTTAAAGATTTTATTTATTTATCTATTTATTTATTTAATTTGTTTATTTGACTTGAATACAAGCAGGGGGAGTGGGAGAGGGAGAAGCAGGGAGCCTGATGCAGGGCTCGATCCCACTACCCTGGGATCATGACCTGAGCTGAAGGCAGATGCTTAATGACTGAGCCACCCAGGCACCCCTCAGAAGGCGAATTTTATCTGCATTATGGGAGAGAAAAAATCTTAAGATCTGAGCCCTTAGGCTTGGCTCCTGATATACTAAAGAAATTGAGAAAACATGCTTTCTTTCTCTCCCCTCTCTACAGAGTCCGTTTTCAACGGATTGTGTTTCTCAGTTTTGAATGCCAAAAGCTAAATACAAACACTTCATTTCTCTTTGAATCTCTGTTTGAATAATCCCTAATGCTTTCTACCCTACCCCTTCCCTTCAATAAATACTTTCAAACGAGAGAAGGTGTATGTACAGAAACACAGAAGAGAGAAGCACATTAATATTTATTGTCCCCTTCATACTAATCTCACTCACGCTTGTAAAAGAGCCCAACCCCCTGGCCCCAAGCTCTCACAGAGGAAAGGCTGCTACTCCTTTCTGATGGGCTCAGGGGGGCCAACACCTCAGCTCCTTCCTGGGTGCTGGATGGCATCGAAGGGCCACGTGTGGCAAAATATAAGCGTGGGTTCGGGTTTGTTGATTCTTAAAGTCGCTGCCTGCTTTAAGTCCCTTACCAATGGGGTCCTAGAAATCATTTCTATCCAGTAAATTCCTACATAGTTTACGTGTGCGTCTAAAGGAGCCCCATTTCTACCCATGCAATCTGTAACTTACTGCTCAGCAATAGGAAACTTATGAATGAACGCCTGAAGGAATGAAACCCAGCTACCTAAGCTCTTACCCATTTGGCCTGGCATTTCAGAAATTGATTTGGGGTCCTGCTGTGGACCAGATGGTCTCCTGAAGAAACACCTACTACTCCTAGTCCTCCTTCCCTCTCTGCAGATCCCAGGGGTGGCAGTCCGAGTCCCACCAGCCCGCGGAAACGTCCAGGGCTCTTGGCCTGCCAGCCCCCTCCTGGTGCTCTGTGGAAGAGTTGAACCAGGGAGAGGACCTTCACCACAAGAAATCCTCGAAGCCCCTAAGTGAGGAAGAACTACCGGAAGTCTCATGTAAAATTTCTGTCCCACAAGCCCAGACTGTCCCTGGCATATGGAACAAGGACTCCAAGACAAACTGACTTAGGATCCTGTCTGATCTTTCACCAGCAGCCAAGCTGTTCCGACTGAGGTCCCAGTTTAGTTCATTCCTGTTGGTTAGGGGGAGATTATAAACTTGAATTTCAATGGCATGTGTGAGGCTCAGCCTTAGTCAATATTTACACATAATGATAGTTCTCATCAAGGCATAAGGACTTAGATAGCTATGAAATGATTATACATCACAACCCATCTATAAACAGGATTTTTAATTACCAGCAGCAGCAGCAACAACAAACATTTATTGAGGAGCTACCCTGTGCTGTAATTGAATTAATGAATTTGTTCATCGTTGTTTCCTGTTCCCATAAACATTTGCTTAAGTTCAATCTCAGTCAAATCATATTGGCACCAGACTGACATACTTTGTCATTTAAGAAGATTAACTGTTTCCTTATCGTATTAAGAGGTTTTTATTTGTGTTGGAAAAGCATAGAGTGCCACGTTTTTGTTTTGGGTTTTTTTTTTTTTTTTCCAGGAAGACCAGATGGACAGGGCAGAGTCAGAAGTCTCGGTCTGCACTGGTGAATGGCTGTCGGATGTGGGCTCTTCCAGAACCTCCTGCCTCAGGGTCCCAGGGTTTGGAGACCCCAGTTCCCTGGCAGAGTCTCTGAGTGACACACATGTTTGCCTCACCCGTCCTCTTTTTTTTTTTTTTAAAGATTTTATTTATTATTTGACGAAGAGAGAGATCACAAGTAGGCAGAGAGGCAGGCAGAGAGAGAGGGGGACGCAGGCTCCCTGTGCAGAGAGCCTGATGCGGGGCTCGATTCCAGGACCCTGAGATCATGACCTGAGCCGAAGGCAGAGGCTTAACCCACTGAGCCACCCAGGTGCCCCCTCACCTGTCCTCTTGATCCAGTGCCTTGGGGTCTCCCCTTGCCTTTGGCCCCAACGTGCCTGTTGCACGGTTCTGCACAGCCCCAGGGAAATGCGATTTCTTCTGGCTCCAGGCGGGCTCTGGACTTTAACCCATGTTCTGTGGCAGTGCTTCCAACTTCCTTCTCAGAGCCCGGTGCTGGCAGAGATCTGGTCAGCCCTTTGGCCCGTGCAAATATCCAGTTGGGTTGAGGCTCCAAGCTGGATGGCTTGTGTTTGCAGGTTCCTGCCATGCTTTTTGTATTATGACTCTTTCATTTCGTCTTTCCTCTTCCATTGAAACCCCTCCCACTCCAACCCCTGTGAACCTCTCCCAGAATCACTTGAGGGATGGGTGGGAAGGCACACAGGGGCACTGCCCTGAAACACCCATGATTGTTTCTCGGTTCTCACACTTCGCCAGTGCCCCTGGAGCTGCGACCTTTAACTGTGGCTCCTGTCACTTCTCCATCAGGAACACTCCATCCTACCCAGTTCCCAGGCCAAAAAGTCAAGGGCAATGCTTACTTCCTGCTTGTTTATGGGACTCAATGGCTCAGGATAAATTTTCTGGGATTTCAGTTTTACTTCCTATTTTCAGGTCACTTCCACCCCCCCCCCCAATTTTCTGAGAGAAATTCGGTTTTTGCCTCTCTCACCTCAGAAGCAGAAGCTCTTCCTGATTTTTGTAAATGGCTGAACTCCAACGAGATGAGATATTTCCAGAGAAGGAAGGGAGAGCCGGAGTGCTTTTGAGAGTGTTGGGGTGGGGGGGTGAGAGGTCCTCCACCCTGGACTGGGAGCAGGTGGAGGCTGATGAGTTTCAGTAGTAATGGGGAGCATGTACCCCCAGGGGCAGCTGCCAAAGCAAGGGGGACCCTTCAGAAGAGACGTCTGCCTGGAACACTCATTAGGAAGCACAGGGCTTTCATTCAGTTCATCAAAGATTTTCTGAGTCCCATGAGTGGGGGAGAAGCAAGGGAGCTGCCATATCCCAAAGGACTGGGACCATGGAGACCCCACTCTATTCTGTAACCCCCAATGTCTCATGGCCAGTGGGGCCTCGTGGAGGTTCTGTGCTATTTAAGATCCAGTGACTTTTGTGTGGCCCAAGAGTGGGGAACATCCATGATAACCGAATTCCACTTTTCTACATATCATGGGGCTAGAGCTTAGAATTTGACTTAGGCTGACTTAAAGAAAAACGAGGAAATGTAATATTTCTTGCACCCTCTGTCCTGGGATTGGTTATGGGGCTACACTCTGTTCAGTCTTTACATCTCTCAGGAGGGCCTGTCAGAAAGAAAACCACTGCCACTCCACCTTGATGGGTTTGATATCCCGTCATGAGCAACGCCCAGCAGACCACCTCATGGGACCCTGTCAGCATCAGAATGAACAAATACTGAGAACCTGCACCCTAGATCCTCATTGTAGAAGAAGTCCCAATTATGATGCAAAGTCTAGGTTCAAAGAAAGAAGCAGGTTGAACTTGTTGTGATAGGTTGGCTTAGTGGTTTAGCAGCTGGTGAACAGAAAAGTAGGACATACAGAGGGCAAGAAGCAGACCAAGTGGGTGAACAATGGTTTGGGTTGTGAAATCAAGTGAGACTTGCCATTTGATCGTCTGGTTTGGGAGTGCACCTTTATTCTTTCTTCATCAGGACCTACTGGTATTATGCTGCACTGTAATGGCTGCCCACGTTGCCCTGAACTACACGGAAATTGCTAGAACAAGAATTAGGTTTTTGTCTCACCTTAAACTGTCAGTGTTAATCTGGGAACATAAACACAATGGAGGGACCTCTCTATATTCTTCCTGGAGGTTTTCTGCACATAATAGATGATGGTCACTCCACGTCCAGGGGGTCTGGAGACCTTTCCTTTGGGAGTCTTTAATAGTGTAGGCACGAATGGGGAAATCCTAGTGGCCACAGTGAGAATTTATAAATTCCCATCCACTTTTTTCTTCACTAAGAAAATTTAGGTGCTAAGATATGATGGAGAATAGCCCATATGTTCTATGTTACATACATTTAGGCAATGTACCTTCCTCTGTATTATTTACCCTGTCAAGAGGGTACAGACTTAACTAACCACCATCTCCCCTGTCAATTCCCAGTAATCCCAATGATCAAACTTATATAACAATTAATAATAATTTAAATAATATAGCAACATAACGATAAATACACATCCTCCCTGGTGATCAACTAACCATATTTGCATAGTTGATCTCCCCCCCTTTTTACTAATTAGTCTTTTCACAAATGAAAGACACAAATGTCTTTTTCTTCTTCTACAGTGCTTCGACCCTGTGAATTAATGAGCCACAATCTAGCAAATGAAACAAACAAACAAGACTAACAAAACACTACTCTACATGCAGAGAAGACAAGTGGTGCCATCTGGGGGTAGGGGAAAGACACTGTTATGAATTAAGTGGTCCGTATGCGTCAGGATTTCATGTATGGATTTCATTTAATCTTAACAACTTCATGAGACAGGCAGGAGAAAAGCCATTGTACAGATCAAGAAATGGTCCTAGGGAGGTTAAAACATGGTGTAGGGACTCACACAAGCAGTTCTCTGGAATTGGAATTGAAACGCGGGTCTATTGGAAGCTAGAGTGCACACTCGTGTGCTCTACACACTGTCTCATAGCCTTAGCAATTAAACAGAGAGCAGAGTCGCTGCAGAAAGAGAGGGGTTGAGAAATCTAGAACTACAGCGTTTACAGAATTGGCAAAGAAATGGGACCTACGAAGTAACTGGCCAATTATTTGATGATGATACGAGACCGAGATCTGACAGCTCATCCCAGAGCCTGATCTAAATTGTTGGGTTTAGATTAAAGTGTTTGAGAAAGTCACAAGAGGGCTAAAGGATAATCATCTTCATTGCCTAATTTAAGTCATAAAAAAGATTAACGTGTACTAAGCTGAACTGAAATTACAGGGGCAAAGCTAACAAGAACTAATTTTGCTTTTGACAGATTCCCTTCCTTATTCCTCCACTTGCTCCAGATGGAGGATAATGTAAACTTTATATCATAGGAATAAATGCCTATTGATTGATTAAACATTGATGATGGCATTCTGTCTCCATCTGTATAGGAAAGTGGCTGTTTTCAAAATTAACCCTTTTATGGGTCTGACACATGCTATCAAGATGCATCCTGAATTTTGGAAGCCAGACTGCCCACAGCTGTGCAATTATGTAAACTAGGCTATTTTCCAGACATCATTTGCATGCAATGGTAAAAAGCTACTTTTGTAGTTTAGTTTAGATACAACACACACTGGAATGTTGCTATTGACTTCTTTTCTTCGGGAGTGTGGGATGCTTCCTAATGATTTGGGACTTCCTTTTACTTCACAATCAACACATTTTTCCCTGACTACAAGTTCACCTCTAAGGAGTTCCCCATATAGTTGAAATAAATACCTTTCACTTAAGGTTTTTATTTCTTATCTTAGCAGTCTTTTTTGGCCTGATGAGAAACACATGTATCTTCCCCCTTGCGGTCAGCATAGAAACAAAATGAGGGATGTGTATCCATATTGTTGACTTTTAAAATCTCAATAGAAGTGTTTCTGGAACGCAAGGCCCTTCCTTTGGTTGACGATTCAATAGCATGAGAATTGCTCTTGGTTTCGACTCACCATTCATTCTGCCCTGTGCTCTGTCCTTGACAGAGACCCCAGGATTGAGGTGGTGGGGAGGGCTGGATCTGCGGACTATCAATCTCAAAGGATGAGCGATGTGATCCGAAATAGTCATCCTATTGTCACTGTTATTTAGGCACAACTTATTGAATGGCTACCATGAGCAAGGCATCGTTGTGCCCTGTGGACGACACACAAGGACAGGACATGCAACCACTGCCTTCAGGATTTAGTAAGGAAAATAAAATGTGCATACATAGACCTACAGATGAGGGAGCCGGTAGCAATCTCTGTGAGAGGGGCAAATGAAAGTGGGGGAGGGGCTTTCAGACAACAGGTATTTAATATAAAGCCATATATTATGAATGCCTTGCACATTAATTTATCTAAATCCTTCTTGAATCTTTTCCTCAATGCCTCTCCTCTAAACTGGGACTCCCTTTTATTGACACATGACCCATCAGATGACATGTCCTAAATTACTTTGTTCTGAAAAGAAAAGTTTCAAGTTCTATCCTCCTGACTCTTGTGATGAAGCTGTTCAGTAATATCTAATATTCAGCGAGATGTGGAGGTATTGTAGGTCCTTAATAGGCTGGCGTATAAGACTTCAGTAGTCACGACTTGAAAATAGATTATTGTGGAAAGAGGCACCTCTAGGTCAGCAAGAAGTATGATTTAACAGGCAGGGTGACATATTGGATGCCATTACAAATTCTGCCACTTGTTCACCGGAGAGTCACTTACTGCTCCGTATTTTAGTTTTCATAGCAATAAAATGCAGATAATAAGAATTCAGCAGCCGTTCTAGGAAATTAATGGTCAAGCAGGTTTTTGAAAACTAATACTTTTACAAAAGCATCACTTGGTCAGTGTTCAGGTGTAATTATACAGGAAGATAAAATACCCTTATAGTAACATTATGAGAATTTTATAAATATACGAAGATATTTTAAACATTGTATACCTGGTATTTTGTCATTTTGGCACTATTCAATTGATGTCACTGTCTTTTTTTTTTTGGAGCATTTCATTTTCTTTGAAAGAAAGTTTATATTGTGTTGAGATTTCAACATAGATGCTCTGTGGACATCCCACCTTCTGTTGGTCCCTGTCTCTGCAGGTCACTGATGTCGTAAAGGCAGGAGAGAAGACCATCTTGCAGCCTTCAGGATGACCAGATCTCTCTCTCTCTCTCTTTTTTAGAGGGTGGGGAGGGGAAGAGGTAGAGGGAAAGAGAGAATCTTAAGCAGGCTCTGTGCCCAGCATGAAGACCCACGTGGGACTCAATCTCACAACACTGAGATCATGACCTGAGCTGAAATCAAGAGTTGAGTGCTTAACTGACTGAGCCACCCAGGTGCTCCCCAGATCTCTCTGAAGGTGACCTGCTTTCAACACTGCTTGTGGACTCCTGAGCCAAAAATCAGGTTTAATAGCCCTCTGGCTTTGAAGTGGGATGTGTGAAGCAGGGAAAAAAATTAGGGCAGGGCCTAATTATACCAGATTGTGTGGATTCTTCTGTTTCTTCTATGATCATTTTTCTTCTTGGCCACTCCTTTAAATTTTGATAAGTTTCTGGATTCCATTCTACGTTCACTATGTTTCTGAATCTACAGAGTCTCAACCACATGCCCTGTCTCCTGCATGATAAGATCATGCATCCTCACTTTTTTTTTTTTTTCCTTTTGGTTTATGTGTTTGTTTCAAAGCAAACTTTATGGACTCACTCAAGTTGGAAGGGGGGAGGGGAAAGCTCTCCCAAGCAAATTTCTCCGAAGTTGTAGTACCTCAAAGATTCCAATCAACATTTGCTTGCCCGGTATGTGGTTCTACTTCAAGTTAAGAAACAAATTCTCATGGCAAACTGCTTGAATACCATTTCTCAAGAGTTAAGAGAACCAAACCTGCAAGGTGATGTTGATTCCTCTGGAAGGATTCCCACTAAACTTTAGTCCCAGCAGATAGTCTTAGCTTTTTTGTTTCATCAAAAAAATGAGGCTTACCAGACTGTCCCCCCCTCTGGGCCCAGGCAAGAGGGGGCCTTGGCCGGCATCCGGTGCTTTAGATAGCACCATTCTGGCCTCTGTCACTTAGCTCCTTGCTGTAGGGCAAGGGGTGTGTGGAGCTAACGGGACATGCTTACCCAGGGCTACCACCTTACTTTTCTGTGTACTCTTCCCACATGTGATAAGTACACAGGACCCAGAGTTCTTTGCACAGGTCCATGGCCTGCATGGGCCTCTTCCCCAAATCCTTTCTCCCCAAGACAGGTGAAGCCACTGTGAATGCAGCTCTAGGCCCAAGCAGTGGCAAAGAATGGCTGTTTGCAGAAGGATGTGGACAGAACCTGGGCATGCAGCCTTGGGGGTCCTCCCCTATACCTGTCAACTCCCTTGCCCTGAACGATGGGGCCAATGGTGGGAACAGAGAAGAACTGAGCCATTGGCAGGTACTGGCTCTCATAGGCCTCCATGTTCCAGTTAGGAGCTCTGCGTCCAAGATCCTAAGTTAGAACTTGAATTCCCAGGTTTTAAAGAAGGCATTTCTGTCACGTTAAGAGTGTTCTTTTGAACATATACATCCTATCTAGCTAACGTGTTCCATTTCACTGGTTTGGGGGCTTGATTTCTAATTGTTTGCTATCCAGACATAGATAGGTAAGCGTTGCTTTGTACTCTTGCCCTGGGCTCAGAAAATGTGAGGGGTGGGAGGCCATCAGGTAGGGACTTCCTCAGTTTCATGTCTGAAGTAGGTCGGAACCCATTCTTCTCCAGTCTCAGGGGACATGCTGGTCTTCTAGACTCAAGCCTACCCCGTGCTTCCAACGTTTTATGTCATCCCTGGATCTTGTGTTATAAAATGTCCCCTATTTCTATGGTTAATTTCCCTCATCTCATTAATAAGGAAGTCTCTCCTGTTCTTAAGAAACAAAACAAAAAACAAAAAATTCAATTGACCACCCCACCCCCATTCTGCTAATGCTTTTTTCCTCTTCACAGCAGAATTTCTTGCAAGTCTATTTTATACTGTTTCGTCTTAACATCTTCATCTCAATTTATCAGCCAACCTTTATAATCTGGTTTCTAATTCTACCAGTCCATAAATCCAGTGGTCACTTTGACAGTAATTGATTGGTTCACTAGACTTTATTTTTTTAAAGATTTTATTTATTTATTTGACAGACAGAGATCACAAGTAGGCAGACAGGCAGGCACAGAGAGAGGGGGAGGCAGGCTCCCTGTCGAGCAGAGAGCCCGATGAGGGGCTTGATCCCAGGACCCTGGGATCATGACCTGAGCCGAAGGCAGAGGCTTTAACCCACTGATTGGTTCACTAGACTTTTCTGGTATATTTGGTTCTGTTGATCATCCCCATTATCTTCTTGAATCTTGAATTCCTTGGGTTTAATTCTACTAGATTGTGCGGATTCTTCCATTTCTTCTATGCCCATTTTTCCTTTTGACCACTCCCTTCAAATTTGATGAGCTCCTGGATTTTATTCTATGTTCATTATTTTTCTGAATCTAGAGTCTCAACCTACATGCATTGTCTCCTATATGAAGAGATCATGCATCCTTACTTGCTTCAATGTCTACTGTCAATCTTGAACTCATAAACCCAAATGAATGTTGGTCATCTCCAATTTGCAATGTCATCAAATGCCTCAGATTCAATATGTTAATCTAGACTCAACTACTTCCCTGCACATCCTTCTCATTTTTTATTTTCTCAAGTCCAGGAGTCTTCTGAGTTTCTCCTTCTCTTCTTATATCAAATCTATTGCTAAATGCTGATGGTTCAACCTCATAAATGTTTCTCAGATCTGCATCATATTTTCCATTCCCCACACCATTACCATAGATCTAGCTTTCTTTCTCTTTTAAACTGAGTCTTTACTTCCTATATTTTTCCCCTCTTTCACTCTTGCCTCAATATTGTCTTTCTTCCTTTTTTTTCTGCCATCTAGAACAGGAATCTGATCTCTCTTGGGAAATCATGGATTGTTACAGAATAAATGCTAATTTCCTTAACATGGCATGCCCCTCTCTCTGTGATCAGCCCTCTCCATCCCCTGCCATGATCTGCATTAAAGTTCTGTTCTAGTTATGTTGCCTTCTCATGCATCCCCTACCTTAAACACACACATGTCCGATGTCTCACACCAGTGAGCTTCTTTCCCAATGTTATTTCTGCCTGAATTACTGTTCCTAACCCCTACTCCTCTTTCCAAACTCAGGTCCAAATCACCTTCTCCACAAAGTGTCTCCAGCCTCAACACCCCCCAAAAGTTGAGCTAGGTCTCCCACTTCTGTGCTGCCATTGTGTCCTTTGAATACCTCTACCACTATATTTGCTACACTGTATTGAAAAGTTCTATTTATGGGTAATTGCTCTCACTGTACTTAGCAGCTCAAGAATGGGTATGTGTATCTAACTTACCTTGGTATCTTCAGCACCTTAGCACAGAAGGCATTTAATAACGGCTGAGTAGCAGCGTTCCAATCTCCCCAGTGTCTTAACATTTCTACCCCTTGGTATACAGAAAAGTTCAGGTCCCAACCAACAAAGAAAAACTATTCCTCTTCCATTCTCTCCTATCTAATGACTCTAACTTGGACAAATGGATCTAGTTCTCGAACCCTGAAAACGCTGAAACACTGGGGGGTCATGTTGGACCCGGAGGTTCATTTGCATGGATACAGCCAAGCTTCCTGACCTCAAAGGGATGGTTATACAGAAAGTCTCATGACTGACAAGCTGAAGCTGCCAAATTTGGGTCTTTAGGAGTGTCACATACTTAAAGGGGGTGGGTGGACACGGAAATGAGCAGTAGTCATTTCTCCACATGAAAGCGGTGTGACAGTACCCACTATGGTTTCTGATCCTGGAAACCAGGTGGGTTATCTGGGTCACTCAAAAACAGCTGAAATTTGAGGGGCGCTTATATGTGAGGATGACAGTGTACTGAGGCCTTATATTCATTAAATATCTGAACTAAATGCATCTTCTGTGCATGCAGATTTGCTCTATGGCCTTGAAATGAAATCCCTTGAGTACTATTTTTGTTAGTCTTCTACTAAAGTTGAGATAAGGGCAAGGGTCCAGAAGGAAGCAAGGGTTTCCTATTATACATGCAGGGAGATCCAGACTCCTTCACATGGCCAATAAAGCCTTGCAAAATCTCTCTCCCACTTTGTCACATTCTAGGCTCCACCCCTTCCTTGCTCCTCCACCCCTAGTCAACTATGCTCCCACCGCACTGGCTTTTTTCACCCTTTGTCATTCCTCCCACTGCATCGGGGCTGGGCTTGTGACTGAGTTGGTCAAAAGAATATGGTGGAAATAACACCGTGCCTGTTCCCAGCCTTGCCTTTGAAAGGATTGGCCGCTTCACCTCTTCCCTCTGGGAACTCAGCTGCCATGTTGAAGGAGGCCCAAGCAGCCACATGAAGAGGTCGAGGGAGGGAAAAGCAAGGCCCTGGTTGCAGCCAGTACCAACTTTCCTGCCACACGAGTAAGCCACATGAGAAGTGGATTCTCCACTTGTAGATATTTATCTGAAGGATACAAAACTAGTGATCCCAGGGGCACCTGCACCCTAATGTTCATAGCAGCAATGTCCACAACCAAACTAGGGAAAGAGCCAGATGTCCATTGGTAGAGGAATAGATAAAGAAGATGCGGTAGATATCTATAATGGAATATTATGCAGCCATCAAAAATGAACTATTGCCATTTTCAACTGCACAGATGGAACTAGAGGGCATTATGCTAAGCGGAATAAGTCCGAGAAAGACAAACACTGTATGATTTCACTCACATGTGTGGAACTTAAGAAACAAAACAGATGAACACAGGTGAAAGGAAGAAAAAATAAAAGAAGATGAAACCAGAGAGGGAGACAAACCGTAAGAAACTCATAACTATATAGGAAACAAACTAAGGGTTGCTGGAGGTGGGGGGCGGGGAATGGGGTTACTAGGTGATGGGCATTAAGGAGGGCATGTGATGTGATGAGCACTGGGTGTTACACGTAAGTGATGAATCACTGAATTCTACCCCTGAAACTAACAGTACACTATACGGTAGCTAAACTGAAAAAAATAATAATTTTTAAAAAAGCGTCTGGTTCAGGTCCAACTGCTTTGTTGTAACTGACAGCACATGGTGCAGTAATAAGTCGCCCCTATGAGCCCTGCCCTCCAGCCTTGGGTGGTGGGGCCAGAACACCTGTAAGATCCCCCATACCCTGGAGATTCCCTCTTCAAAGTGTGTCCCCACCTGCTGGAAGGCATTGACCTAGCAATCATCACGTACACGCAGACTGTTGAAGGCTTAGGTCTTTCAGTGACTCTGTGCTCTGGGGATGAACACTCAGCCTATCGCAGCTCTGTTAAAGTGAAAACATCTGAACGGCAGAGGCTGGTTTCTCCCTTCTTAGAGCAATCAGACAACTAATAAACAGTAGGGGATGTCTTTCAGTTTCTAGGTTTGTGGGTAATCTCTGAGGAGAGAGATGTCAGCTCGAGATGCATGAACGCCAAGGGCACAGCTGCTGAGGACCGGTGACTTCCCTTGCAGAGGGCAAGAAGTTAGAGGCGTAGACAGTGCTGTGCCCAGGCCAGCAAAGCGGAGACCCTCTGAAGACACGGTTGGGAGCAGCAGCATTAGCATTTCCCATCTCTCCTGACGGCCTCTGTGCTCCCGATAATCACCGAGGGCCCTGCTGAGAGCTGCAGCAGCCCAGAAAACTACTCAGAAGCAAAAGTCTCCTTCAAGGTGCCACTGGGAAAGTCCAAACAGATTTGCTGTTTACCGCAGCCCCAGCTCCCACGTGGTCTCCTCCCAGTAACAAATGTAATTCTGCTAGTAACTGTTTTGGTAAATGAGTCATATTGTAGCAATCTTCATGAATCAAAGATAATTATATTTTTACTCAGCTAGCACTGGTTAAGAAAACTCTCTCATTCTTCAATTAGCTGTCTTTTCACTCTGGTATTTATCTAGAGGTTCTTCTGCATAATATTAACCTAGTTCCTTGTGCCTTTTTCCTACCACTTAAGGCCTTTTTGATTTTCATGCTTCCCCACGTTTTCTTGTAATATTCTTTGTCATTGTTCTTCTTCCTGCGTTTGTAGGAAACCACTGTGGTGGATTAAGCTGGGCTTGCCTGGAGGAGACAAACAGTCCTCTGCAGCCCCCAGAGTTATCTATAAACCGTGACATTCGTTTTCTACTCCGCGAAGAGGTTATTGTTTCCATCTCATCTGCCTTCTGCTAACTCAAAATCTTCCCCAGAAAACCATGGAGTTGGAATTGCATCTCTAATGACCGCTCCCGTCTTTCAGCGTGTGTTCCAGAAACTCTTGTCAAGAGCTTCCTTGCATACACATTTTAGCCCCTGACAGGTCGCAAGGACTCCATGAATTTTCTCCATTTTACAGGGAAACAAACTGAGGCTTGGGGGTCAAATAGTTTGTCCAATGTCATACAGCTGCAGCAGAAGCTCTCGGAACCTGGTTTTGATTCTAGCAGCTGTTCATACTGCCTCCCTCATGACCTTCTCTGATCTGTATAATATGCTGGGACTTGGAAGCTATTTATCTGCTCTTACCCTCTTTCAGAATGAACATAGAATCCCCAGACATGATATCCAGCTCTCCACACCCTGTTCTTTCGGGGTTTTATGGTGGCTTCACTACTTGGTCGTGGTTGATCCATTTACCACCCAACCCCTCTCACCTCCCCTGAAACTTCAGCCCCCTAACCTCTGGGTCTCCTGGTAACCAGCCCCCCTTCCTCAGGTGCAATCTTTAAGCTGCCTCATTAACCTTAACAAAAGACAACTTTATCACCCTGATCACCTAGGAAATACCAAAGGTTTTAGGGGCTCTGTGCCAGAACCAGGGAGGGAGACCAAGCACTTGCTTCTTATTATAAATCATGGCTCCACATCTGGGCATCAGGTCGTTCCATGGGTGGCCCACACAGCACTTCTCGAACCTTAGCAGGCCCTGGGATCACCCAGGTTCGGATTCGGTCAGACTGGGTGGGGCCTGAGAGTCTGACTTTCTAAAATTTCGTCAGCCCTGAGGCCTGACAAATTCAAATGAATTTTATCTGGGCAGAACTTGGTCATCAGCATTTAAAAAAATATTTTCAGTGAGCAGCCCAAGCCTGGAGTCTCCCCCCGGAAGGGGTTGCCTGCTCTCTCTTCGTATCAGAATTCGTTCTCAGATAAGTTCTGTTTCCAGGTCAAAATCTGGAGTCTCCTGAATCAGGGGGATTTTTCTGGGTATGTTTTTCCCCTCCCCCCAATTTCATTTATTTGAGATAAAGCGAGAACGAGAGAGAAAGAATGAGAGCAAAGGCAGGGAGTAGGCAAAGGAAGAAGCAGCTCTCCAGTGAGCAGGGAGCCCGATGTGGGGCTTGATTCCAGGACCCTGAGAACACAACCTGAGCCGAAGGCAGAGGCTTTAACCCACTGAGCCACCCAGGCACCCATGTCCTGTCTTCTTTAGACAACACTCCAACCCCTCACTGATGCTTCTCCCCACCTCTGACTTGTTCATCCATTTACTGGCTAGATGTCCCGGAGCAAATCTGTTTACCACTCTGGACCTCAGTCTCTTCATCATTAAGAGAGAATTGAACCAGGGGGCGCCTGGGTGGCTCAGTGAGTTAAAGCCTCTGCCTTCGGCTCCGGTCATGATCCCAGGGTCTTGGGATCGAGCCCCACGTCGGGCTCTCTGCTCTGAAGGGAGCCTGCTTCCTCCTCTCTCTCTGCCTACTTGTGATCTCTGTCTGTCAAATAAACAAATACATTAAAAAAAAGAGAGAGAGAAAGAATTGAACCAAATGCTTGTGAAGATGTAGGATTGCCCAAGGCACGCTTAGTTATACTAGACCGGCGGTGTCATTCTTCTCGGGGGCTGTCGGTGATTGATGGGGCCTTGGGAAGAGTGTATGGGGGGTTGTTTGGGCTGTTGAGTGGGCGGGAGGGCAGTGTGGAGGGGGGAGCAGAGGCTGTTTGCGGGCCCTTCTTCCTGATGGGGATGATTCACCCCATCACACAGCCAGCGTGGAGGTGGACCATGTAGGACCTCGGTCTCCAACCACTTCCCGGCCAATCATTTGGCCTCAAGGAATATCTGCCGTGGAGTATTACCACCAAAAATACCTGCCATCCTCTCAGCCGTTTTCCAAGGTGGCTTCAACATGCGGCGTCTGCAAAGCAACTTCTGTCCTCGTGTCTCCATCCGGGAGCAGCCCTGGCCGCGCCAATCCCTCCTCGTGAAGCCAGCGAGCCTGCGGATAGATACGACCGCGGGGCTTTCCAGGGAATTCATTCAGTATCTTTCATGTCAGTGATATCTGTGAGAAACGGGGAACTGTTTTCCCATCTCATTCACATAATAGATAAGATGAGAAATTAGCTGCTGGATGAGCAACCTGGGGGCTGTTCATTTTGTCCCAATAAATAAGGCTTCTGCTGCCGCGAGTGTGCGCCTGGGTGCGCGTGCACACGCCACACGTTCTCATGTGAGAGCTCTCCAGCTTCACCCCTGCAGATGTTTCCTCTCTTGTGTTTTTCCCTCCGACCCTGCTGAAGATTTTCTCAGCCTGAACGCATCCGCGTCGGCGGAGTTTTGCAGCCACTTTCTGCTTCGCTTCCGGGCAAGCACAGGGACCCACTCTCCCACGCCCCCTTCCCACACCCCCATCCTGCCATGAGCTAAGCCCTGTGCTCCAGGTGTGGCCCAGATACCAGCAGCTTCTGCTGGTGCAGGCAGCTCCTCCCTGGCCTGAGTCAGAGTCGGCATCTCACCAGGATTCCAGGTGACTCATGGCTCCGCACATGCGCATTTGGAGCGCGCAGGTCTGAAAGCGCTCAGAGGGATTTTGTAAATGCAGGACGCTGGGCGTCTATGGCATCTCCTCTGACATTCAGGGCTGCTGGGGTGGGATCTAAGGATCAAGGCACTGCTCTGGGCTTTCACCTGCCCGTGACCACACTGCGGGGGGTGGGGGTGGCTGAGGGGGCAGGTGTGCACGGGCACTGTTAGCAGCACCACGTTCACAATGCCCTGACCTGCTAGGAGAGGAAGCACCCTGAGAGCCATGCGCCTTCAGCTTTAACTTGTCCTTGACGCCTGCTTGGGTTTTTGCTTCAAGGCTGTTAGAAACGGTTGGGGGTGGGGTGAGTGGGAAGGATGTGGGGACAATGAGAGGAACCTGGACTCCTGTGACATCGGAGTTCCAGGGGAGAGTTCCCTGCTGCTTGTGTATGACGTCCTATGAGTTGGCCTGGACTGCCCGCCCGGCGGCTTAAAGAGCAGAAATGTGTTGTCCCACCATTCAGGAGGCTGGAAGTCCAAGATCAAGGTGTTGGCAGGGTTGGTTCCTTTGGAGATTCGGAGGGAGAATCTGTCCCATGCCTCTCTCCCAGGTTCTGGTGCTTTGTTGGCAATCGGTCTTTCGGCATGCTGGTGTGCCCACGTATGTACGTGATGTTCTCCTTGCCACAGGCGTTTGCATCTGAATTTCTCCTTTATAAAAGGACACCGGTCATAGTGGACCAGAACCCACCCACATTTTAACTTGATACCCACCTCTGTGAAGATCCTGTTTCCAAATAAGGTCACCTTCCAAGGTGCTGGGGGGGAGGATTCAGTCCTTAACACACCTGAATCTCAGATGGTATAGAAATCGCACTGGACATTGCTGGGAAGAGGGGGAACTTTTGTTGCTCACTCCTCCCCTCCTTTTGGAAGCTTGTGGCCGGCGAAGAAAGTGGGTGCAGTCAAGAGGGCAGCCAGGGCAGGGCAGCGGGCGAGAGGAGTGTCGCTGGAGCTTGGCTTTCTGTGGTCGTCGTCGTTGTTGTTTAATGTTTAGAAAACTAAAGAAAGGGAAATCAATTATGGGGCCTACCTGAATTTTATTTCCTCACCAAAAACCAAATTACTCAGCAAACTTATCGCGTGCTGTTGCAGGCTTTGGTATTAAAGAAAACAATCAGGCGGGCAGGATTAATCTCTGACAGCTGCCTTATCTTTACCTTGCACCTTTGTTATTTTCTGATGAGCTTCTCCTTTTTTGCTGCCGCGTTGTACCATACCTCACTGGTTCCTTTCATTTTATCATCAGGCAAGAGCGGAGGACCTTTCAGTTTATTAAAAAACCTTTATTTGTGAAGAACAAAGAGGGGGGAAAAGGCAAACAATGAGGTCAGACAATCTCCTTCCTGCCAGGAGTCACTCACCTGTTATTTAGAGTGTTATCAGTTAGGGGAGACTTGCATCGTGGAAAATGAGGCTCTGACAAGCTATTCGGTCACACACACACACACACACACGCACATGTGCGCACACGCGCGCGTGCGCACACACGCACACCCCAAATCCGACTGACGAATTTCAACCTCCACAAAAGGTCCTTGACTAGCAAAGCTGCAATATTTTCTTTTGTTTCTAAGCTTCTGGGAAAGGAAAAAAAGAAAGCCTACCAAGCCTGCGCCTCTCAGCACCACCCACCCCTCCCCACTTCCTCCGTCAATGCAGCTGAGCCTTCCTGCAAAGGATAAAGCCCTGGCTATTTTGGTGGCCAACTCCGCCTGGCGGGAGCTGGGAAGCACCGGGTTGGCTGTTCTGGGAGCTGGCCTATCTCTTCCGCATCTTACTTGCTGCCTGTTAATTTGGGGATCAATGGGAAGGCAGCAGTTTTGGGCGCACGCTCATTTCTGCTTGGAAGGGTGGTTGTGTGCGTGGGGTGGTTAGACGGCCACACCTGGTGCTTCGACATGGCTTTGGCTTTGTTAATTGGACAGAACACTGCAGATTCCCTGATTGCCCATGCCTCAGTTTCTTCCTGTCTAAAATGGAGGAGCTTCTGTAAGATGACGTTTAGGACTCCTGCGCTTTCTAATTCTCGGCATCCTTGACCCATTTTGCAACAGAACTCCTTCCAGATATGGGCAGGTTTAACTTTGACCACTGTATTTGCCACTAATTAGTAGCGTGGCCTTGAGCAAGCTACTTCACGCTCTCCAAGGGTTGGACGAGATGCTCTCTGAGGTCTCACATGGGTCTATGGATCTATGAAGTATTGATCTCTTCTTCTACATCACAAAGAGCAAAAGCAAAGAAGCTCCAGACTCAGGTTACACCTGCTGCTTCTGTCCCCATCCTGGTAGGCAAGGTGCAGTTATGTTTTTGTGTTTGTTTTTTGCTGCATAGCAGATAATCACAAACTTAGTCATTTTCCACTGGTGAGAAACCCATTGATCCATTACCTGGGTCTTCCACCCAGGGTCTCAGAGGCTAAATCAAATTATCAGCAGGGGCTGGGCTCTCATCTGGGGCTCAGGTTCTCCTTTTCCATGCTCACAGACCTTTCGCAGAATGCATTTAAGTTGGTTTTCTTGCTGGCTTTCCACAGGGGTATGCTGTCAAGTCCCAAGGGATGCCTGTAGTTCCTTGTCATGTGGCTCCTCTCAGCAGTTCACAACATAGTATTCACCTTCTTCCAGGCCAGCAGGAGAATGTCTCTCTGATGCTTCTTCTTTTAAGTGCTCCTCTGATTAGGCCAGGCCCACCCAGGATTGTCACCCAGATCCCACCCAGACTCAAGGCGAGGGAATTATTCAGGGTATGCAGAGAAGGAGGTGGGCATCTTGGGGCCCATCCCACAGTCTCACCTACCATGCCATGTGTCCACATTCACTACTAATTTTCTTCTAGGGTACATTCCTCCTATTAGCAGTCTAAGAATTTTTCTCCTTGTAGTTTGGCAGTGTGGGCAGATCCATTTTGGGTAAAGGCAGAACACTTAGTTCGCTCACGCCACTGACAAATGGGAAATAAGTGTTATGGTTTGCCTACCAACTACTTGGAAAGATCTTGAGGGTATTACCATCCTCTAGTGCAAGGGTAGGGATGGCTGTCAGTTGGATAGAAGAAGGCATGCCACCAGGCCTACCCAGAGATGTTGGGGATCACAACCTGTGTCGGTGATCTGCTTCTCTGCACATCAGAGGTCTTACTCAGTCAATGAACTTTACCCATACTGCTGCCTCAATTTTTTCTGTCATTTCCTGTGTGATTGATCTCAATTTAGAAGCCCCAATTGGGTCTTTTAGTTTTTTGACCTTGTTTCCTGTTATTTTGCCCCTATTTCACTTCAGATCCTAATGTCTGAGATTCTGACCTCCCCAGCAACTTTACCCAGATCCTGGATTTCTCCCCTTTAGTATTTGGTTCTGTCTTTGAGTCTGAGCTAGACCTGGATGGTTGTATAATGAGCTTTAGCAACTCAGTGAGAGGAGCCTACTTCCTTCCCCTAACAAAGATACTTGTGGGCCTGTGTGACCCTCTGCATGACCATATTGGGCTCTGACATGCTTCCTGATCCCCTGTCTCCTCTTCCCTTTTCCCTCTCCCTCTGAGGTTCTGAAGAATCTTTAGGAATTGAGTTTTGAAAAGGCATGGAAAGATGCCAACTTCTCAGCCTAACAGGCTTCTGTAAGCTCTGTGGACTTGCTCATGGCCTCTGGATCAAGATCAAGAGCTATGTCCTTTCTCTGGGGACTGCTGTCCTGGCCTTACTGAGAGGATGAGACTCCAGATCTAATGACAGAGGTCTTTTCCAGCCTCAAGAGAGTCAACCACTCTCTTCTATCTTTAGCTTTCTCTATCTTTATATGCACATACAACACACACACAGAGAAACACACAATCAAAGCTAGTGAGATGCTACTTCATTCCCACTAGGATGGTAATTATTTAAAGCAAAAACAAAAAACAAAAAGAGAAAAATGACCAGTGTTGGTGAGGATGTGGAAAAGGGGACCCCTTATGCCTTGCCAGGGTAAATGTAAATGGTGCTGCTGCTACGGAAAGTAACATGAAGCCTCCTTGAAAAGTTAAACATAGAATTCCCATATGATCCAGCCATTCCACTTCTGGGTATATACCCAAAGGAATTGAAAGCAGAGACTCAAATAGACACTTACATGCCAATGTTTCTAGCAGCTTTATTCACAATAGCCAAAAGATGGAAACAAATTAACTGTCTATGGACAGATGAGTGGATAAGCAAAATGTGATTATATATATATATATGTATATATACATATATACGTGATATATATGTTGTATATATATCACACAATGGGATATTATTCAGCCTTTGAAAGGAAGGAAATGCTGACACCTACCACAATATAGATGAAGCTTGAGGGCACTGTGTTTAGTGAAATAGGCCAGGTATCGAAGGCTGAATATTGTATGATTTCACCTCTATGAGGTACCAGGAGTGGTTAAACTCATACAGAAACAGAATGGTGGTTATGGGGGGCGAGGGGAATGAAGGGACAGTTACTGTTTAATGGGTATGGAGTTTCTGTTTGGGAACATACAAAAGTTCTGGTGATGGATGCTGGGGATGACTACAACACTGTCAATGTGTGTAATGCCAATGAACGGCACATACACAAATGACTAGAATGGTAAATTTTCATGTTCTGTATGTTTTACTACAATAAATGTAAATAACACAGTAACACACAGGTATGTTAGTGGGTGTGTTTTGAATGCTTAGGATATGCAGATTAGGTAGTACTTTACAGCATATAGAACCTTCTGGAAACACACCCTGCCAAAAGGAGAGAAGTTGGGGGGGGGGTGGGGAAATCATCAAAGTGTGTAAGTTCTTTCCAGCGAAGTGGCACCATATGCGGTTGAATTTATTTCATATTTAATATTCAAATACAAGAGCAGTGTGCTAAATGAGAGCACAATATCCTGTGTTTTTATTTTTTTTTAAGATTTTATTTTATTTATTTGTTAGAGAGAGAGAGCGAGCACAGGCAGACAGAGAGGCAGGCAGAGGAAGAGGGAGAAGCAGGCTCCCTGCTGAGCAAGGAGCCCGATGTGGGACTCGATCCTAGGACGCTGGGATCATGACCTGAGCCGAAGGCAGCTGCTTAACCAACTGAGCCACCCAGGCGTCCCGTTATCCTGTGTTTTTATAATCAACTTTCCAAACATGGGGAAAGTTTACTTTTAATGCCAAGCATTTTTACTTTTTTTTTTTTACTTTTAATTGCCAAGCAATTGCACCTATTACAAAGATGTTTAAAGGGATATAAAGATGACACTGAAAGGAAAGATCTAATAAATTGGCCTTGAGTCAGAGAAGAAGGGGCCGAGGTCAGCCATGCTGTATCAATGAAAGGATCCTGGCCTGGATATAGACGTGGGCTTTGGTCATACATTCACCACTTTTATGACTTTTTAACAAGTCATTTAACTTTGGGGGCCTCGGGTATTTTATATGTATAAAATAAGAGGGTTTGTACTAGAGTTATTCATTCATTCTACATGCATTGACTGAGCACCTACTTGGGGCTTATGGGGGGGGCGACAGGAAGCCCAGGTCCTTACCACATTGCAGCTCATACTCTGTTCTTCTTCCCTCATCCCCATGACCGCTTCCCAGTCCCTGTGGCATCATTTTTGCAGGTCTCGCTGACTTCCCTTATGTTGCTTGTTCCCTTTCACCAGCAAACCAACTCCCTAAGACTGGTTTTCACCCACCACTAGACAGTGAGGCCCAGAATAGCAAGGAGACATGTCTTGTACCCTCTTTGTACCCTTTCTAGTGTCTAATAGTAGACATCATGCAAAATCTATGCTCAAAAAATGCTTCAATGTCTTATTTTTCTAATTATGAAAGTAATTCAATGATGAGTTGAGAAACTGGATAACAGGAAAAGTGAGTCCCATGAAGAGGCTGTTGCGAGAGTCTAGAAGAAATGATGTGCCTTCGTGAAGGCAGCAACAGTGGGGCAAGAGTAACCTGGGAGAGTGGATGGATGACATTTATCAGATGGTCCTGGCCCACTTGGAGTTTTGGGTCCTTGAGACTGCCAGGTCAGGACTCAGCAGGCCAGTGCCAGGCTGTGGGGAGCATGCAGGCTGGCGGGTGGGGCCCATGGGGCAGAAATACAAAGGCAGGTGGCATGTGGAACTGTGGGCAGGTGGTGGGCATGGGTGGGGAACAGGCAGGGCTAGGTGGGTGGAGCAGAGCCCAGGAAGAGCAGGGAGGGCAGGAGTGAGCTCCCTGGGGAGCCAGCAGCAGATGGGAGGGCCACCTGGGAAGGGCCTGCGGGAGTAAGGCACCCATGAGCTGGGGAGAATAGAGTATAGAGCAAATTTTTAGGGCAGAGACCCAGACATGGAGATGTCAGATAAGAAGCTGGGTACAGGGTGGAGACTTAATTATAGGCAAAAGGCAGAAGCAATAGTGAGACAGGATTTGATGTTTATTTAGTCCTTCCCTCATTCCAAGCATTTCAGCTATGGACCTGTACGTGCTAGACATGTCTCTAGACCAGGAGGATGGGGAAAGGTAATCAGACAAGCAGGATCCCTGACTTCACAGACCCCTCACGTTCTAGCAGGAGGAGGCATATGACAGACAAGGAAAGACACCCATGACTTGGAAACTCCAATGTATCAAACATCTAATTGTACACCTGAAATGTATATGACTTCTTTTTGTGAATCATACCCCAACAAAACTGGAAAAAAGGAAGAAGGAAAATATCAGACAGAGGTGAGTGTTATTAAGGAAGTAACACTGGATAATAAGAGGGACCATCGAGGTGGCCCAGGAAGGCCTGGCCAGAGAAGTCCCTTCTGTGTTGTGAGTAGAAGGATAAGATGTGGTCATCTGTGTGAAGGTCTGAGGTCCAGGTAGAGTAAACAAGGTCCAGTGAGAAATTGTCAGGAGACAGGTGTGGGAAGGGGGCTGTGGCAGGGATGTGTGTACTCAGATGAGGCTGAAGAAGGTGACAAGAACCAGACCTCACAGAGCCTATGGGATGTGACCAGGAATTTGAATTTTATTCTAAGAAAATGGAAAGTTGTGGAAGATTTTAGGAAGGAGGATGTCTTCTGGTACTGAGAATGGTTCTAGAGGAATGGAAATTTATTTCTCACTGTTCTAGGGGCTGGAAATCTAAGATCAGTGTGTGGTCATGTTTGGGTTCTGGTGAGAACCCCTCTTACTTGCTTATAGATGGGTGCCCTCCTCCTGCATCCTCGTGCTGGTGCTGGGGAGAGCACTGGTTTCTTCTCTTCTTATAAGGACACCAATATCATCATGAGGCCCCTACCTTCATGACCTCATCTAAATCTCATTATATCCCGAAGGCCCTACCTCTAAATACCATCCCAATGGGGGTTAGGGCTTCAACGTATGCATCTGGCGGGGGGGACACAAACATTTGCTCCATAACAAGGGGTGACTTGACACTTTAGAACTATCCATTGGCTGCTCAATGTGGATGAAGGGTGGGTGTGTATGTGGGGTGGGGGGTAGGGAGGGCATCCCTATGGTAAAGGTCTGAGATGCTAAGTTACTTAAGCTTTTACAATAAATTCCTTTTACGAAGGACAGGAAACTATTCTAGAGTGTGGGTCTTGGTGAATTAGAACTGGAAACAGGTAGGGTCCGTTGTGGTTACAGGTAGCAGAGGGGTCCTTATAGTGACTGTAAGACCTGTGCTTGTATGGGTGGGTATGTGTGCGGGGGGGGGGGGGTCAGAAAGGGAGAGCAAAGAAGGAACGGAGGGAGAGAAAATCACGAGCTGACTTCCAGATCCTGCCATTGAAATTATAGTCATCACAGCAGAGGTACAGGGCAATTTCAAAATCTGCACAGTTTCCATAGACCCTAAATGAAACATAACATGTACAGAAAAATGCACACGTCTTATATGAGAACAGCGCTCTGAGTTTTCACAAGGGGAATGCACCTGGGTAACCAGGACTCAGATCAGTAAACAGAACCTTCCAAGTGCCCTTTATTCTCCCTCTGGTCAAGGCCCCTCCCCCCAGAGTCACCACTGCCCTCACTTCCGACAGCCTGGATTAGCCTGTGTGTGTACTTAAAATAAATGGAATCACTGATGCTATTTTAGAGTTGTTTCCAAAGCTATATTGAAGCTTTTTCCAAAAGGACACATGAACTTGGAAAGAGAGAAAGCGGAAGGTACATTAAGACGTGCTGGTGAGCTAGTTCATCCCAAGGGCTCCTAGTTTCAAAATGTCTTTTAATTAAGGGAGTAGTCTGCCATGTGATCTCTAAATCCTGAACCATGTTCTGCCTTTAGAAATCTCATCCTGGGTCCTCCTCTATTGAAAATCTGTCTGTTCTTCTGTAAGAAGAAGTAGAGCATGTCTGGGGTCTCCAAATGCTGAGCAAGTAGACCAGTCCCCTTGGGGGTATGGTACTGCCGAATTTCACACTCTTGTCTTCACAAAGCAAAATGTAAGAAAATTATAAAATTGATAGAAACCAACCACTTTTTATTTCACACACACCTTATTTAATCTTCACAATATTTTGAAATAGATGTTATTATTACTATTCAAGGGTGAGAAAACCAAAATTCGGAAAGGTTGCTTATCTTTGCTTGAGCTGGCATCTCTGGGAAATACCTGCTTTCGATGCCATAGTCCTGCTTTCAACTCCACCTTCCTCAGACCACATCACCCCCCAGCGATGCCAGGATAGCTCGGTACCACTTCTTCCACTTCCTGTTATCAACCATGATTTTCAAAATATAGCAAATAATAATATGTTTCATTCATTCAACAATTGAGCAATTCCTCTTTCTATGTTCTGGACAGTGTCTCATGTGCTGGGGAAAAAAAAAACTGAACAAATACAGACCTGGTTTCTGTTCTTGTGAAACTTAGAATTTAGTGGGGGAAACATATAAATAGATGACTACATAAACAATTGTAAAGTAGCAACTGTGAAAAGTGCAAAGAAGGTGAGAGGGAGATATGGGTGCCAGGAGAAGCTTTATCTTTTCTCTTCCTTTCCATCCCCAAGCCCTGCAGACATATGAACACACACACACACACACACACACACACACACACACACACACACAATTTCTTTCACAACAGGGACATCAGAGAAAACTTCCTAGAGAATACATGCTTTTAAGTTGAGTCTCAGGGATGAGTAGCTGTTAGGGTAACAAGGGAGAGGAAAGTACATTTCAGATAACGTGAATAGCATGTGCAAAGGCCCTGAAGTAGGAGGGAGCATTGTATGCCTGAGGGGATGAAAGAAGAACAGTGTAACTAGAGTGTGTTGAGGAAGGCAGGGCACACTGGGAAATGTAAGAGAGACAAACAGGAGCCCAATCTCCCAGAGCTTTGTGAGTCTCGAAAAGAACCTGAGGCATATTTCACAGTGAGTGTTTACAGGGTAGCAAGGAAAATGGAACACAAACTTTTAGCTTCCTTTATCATCTCTCCTGTTCTAGAGAATGCTTTGCTTCTAAGGGTAAAGTCCCTTGGAATTAACATTATTTGTTTCCTTTTGGGAAATATGTTCATCCCCCAAGTGTTCTACAGAACCAAATAAAAATAAACATCTAAACCAAATTAGGCTGCCTAGAAACACTGATAATATGAGCCAAATTGAAACCAAGTTGACATGCTGAGTTCATGTCAGGTTAACATCGCTGTGAACCTACTGATAATTTCCCATATTCAATTTTTTTTTTAAGCTGGTCCTGTCTGTTAATCAAGGAGGCTTGTGTTACTTGCATTACACGGTGAGAAAGGCAGCATTACCACCCCCAGCGGACCCAGCACACTTGAAGGTGGACCATAGCATTTCAGAGGAGTTCATTTTTACTGCTATTGCACCATATTTTTGCTTTCCTTGTACAGAGCAGGCAGCAGCCCCACAATTATAGTCCTATATTAATAGATCTTGGCCTGTGGTTATCAGACTTCCAGGAATAATGGGAATGACTGCAAGTGAAATCTGAGACTCCATGTACATACCATGTGTTTTGCATGGACGGATACAATACAGGGAAGGTATACACTGGGCATGGATGTGGTTACGCAAATGTGTTGTATCTTTTTTGTCATATTTTATCCTAATCAGTAGAGAGCAAAAGTAGAACCACTCTGCCTGAGGTGGTCCTCACAGGTTGCTGACATTTAGAAGAAGTTCCTATACTTGGAAAGTATGTGAAGTTCTTGCCTGATTAAGGAATCGGCGTATTCAGATGGCATATTTCGTGAGTGTCTAGATTATTTATCATCTTCATGAAAGCTCAGGGATGCTGGTGTGAGGGACCAGCAAACTGATTTTGGGTATCACCATGATGGGCGGTGGTAGATGCAGAAGGGTCGTTTCTAGAGATCTGGGGCGGGGGATCCTTACACCACCCCGTCAGTGCTAAGACTGACCTCCGGAAGCTATGTTTTGAGAGTACCTATGTCTGTGACTGTTTCCTTTTTGCATGTGAATGCACATGTGTGTATGTACAGGGTGGGCTGGGAGGCGAAATTGGGCACTTCACAAGTGCACCCAAGGGTAGATTGAAATCAGCTTCTACACTAATTTTCTGCCTAAAACCTCCAATATCTCCAGTGGGCCACTAAGGAACTGTGTGAATTTGTCCTCCCCCAGGGTTGGGGGGCAATGGACAGCTTGTGGTACCAGTGGGTCCCTGACCTCAAGCTGGAAAAGGTTTCCCAACCCCCTCTTTTTAAAGTTTTTATTCAAATTCCAGTTAACATACAACGTAATATTAGTTCCAGGTGTACAATATAGTGACTCAACATGCCCCTACATCACCTGGCGCACATCACAGGTGCCCTCCGAAATCCCCATCACCTATTTCCTCCATTTGGTAGCCATCCCCTCTGGTAGCCATCAGTGTGTTCTCTAGAGTTCTCTAGAGTCTCTAAGAGTCTACTTCTTGGTTTGGCTCCCTTCCCTCCCTGCCATGTTTGTTCGGTTTCTTAAATTCCATATATGAGTGGAATTATATGGTATTTGTTTTTCTCTGACTGACTCATTCAGCTTGGCATAATACTCTCTAGCTCCATCCACATCATGTAAATGGAAAGATTTCTTTCTTTTCTGTGGCTGATATTCCATTGTGTATATATACCACACCTTCTTTATCCGTTCATCAGTCGATGGACGTTTGTTTTTTTCCCCATGATTTGGCTATTGTAAATCATGCTGCTATAAACATTGGGGTGCATATATCCCTTTGAATAGGTATTTTTGTATCCTAGTCGTACAATTGCTGGATGGTAGGGTATTTCTATTTTTAACTTTCTGAGGAACTTCCATGCTGTTCTCCACACCAGCTGCACCAGTTTGTACCAGTTTGCATTCCCACCAACAGCACACGAGGATTCCCCTTGTCCTCATCCTCGCCAACACCTGTCGTTTCCTGACTTGCTGATTTTAGCCATTCTGACTGGTGGGAGGTGGTATCTCACTGTAGTTTTGATTTGTATTTCCCTGATGATGAATGATGTTGAGCACTTTTTCATGTGTCTGTTGGCCATCTGGATGTCTTCTTTGCAGAAATGTCTGTTCATATATCCCGCCCATTTTTTAACTGGATTATTTTTGGGGGGGCTGGTATTGAGTTTTTAAGTTCTTTATATATTTTGGATACTAATCCTGTATCAGATATCTCCTTTGCAAATATCTTCCCCCCATTTCCTAGGTTGCCTTTTAATTTTGTTGATAGTTTCCTTTACTGTGCAAAAGCTTTTTATTTTGATGTTGTCCCAATAGTTCAGTTTTGCTTCTGTTAGGAGACATGCCTCAGGAGACATGTCTAGCTCAGTCAGTAGAACATACGACTCTTGATTTCAGGGTTGTGAGTTTAAGCCCCATGGGGGGCCTACTTAAAAAAATAATAAAATAAAGTCTCCCCCTTCATTCTGAAAAGGTGTTTTTAGTGGCTAGCTCCCTAATTATGTATACTTTACATAAATCATTGCCTTTTGTAAGCAGGCCTGAATTTTTTTCCCACCCTCCTTGCTTGGCCAAACAGAACCCAGGTAGTCTCTTTTCTAGAGACAGATGAGGATCCCAGGGCCGTAAGTACACTGCCTTCTGCTCAGGAATTCCCCACACCATGGTGAACCCCTTAACAGAGGAGTGGGAGAGGGGAAGCTAATATTTGAGGGTCCTGTATAGCTTGGCTTTTTCTGGGCTTATTCTCCCATAATTCCTGCATCCCAACAAGGGTATTAGCTTCTCATTTTACAGTTGAGGAGACCGAGTCTTGGAAAGGCTACATAACTTATCTGAAGTTACGAGTTCAAAGGAAGGGGAGGGGTCTGCACCCATGTCTGCCTGCCTCAGTCTGAGCAGTCATACTCAGTCATACTCAAGCAGCGGAAAATCTGCCTCCACGGGAAATCTGCCCCACCTGGGGGTTTCCCTGTGTCAGGAGGGCAGGGGCTAGGTCCTTGAGTGCGTGGTTGCTGGGGTAACAGAGGGTGAGGGGTGAGGCAGAGACAGTCTCGAAAGCCCACTGTGATGTGTTAGGTTAGGCACAAGGACAGGTTGGGACAACCCTCAAAATGTCTCTCCCACCAAAACCTGCCTGTCCCATCAACCACAGCATGGCATTAAAACCCTGGCTGGGTCACTAGTAGTGAAATTAATTTCAATTCCCATTAATTTTAATATGTGTGTACATATGTCACCCAGTCCTCTTTCCCCTCTGGTGATTTTCAAAACTCAGTCATAAAAACAAACAAAATCAAAGAAGGACAAGCCCAAACAGGTTGAGAATCACCGGGTTCTGAATCACTGATGAAATTAGGTTTTCTTATTGGCAATCTTAATGCCTCCTGCTTTAGCATAGGTTTATTTCTTCTCCCTCCCCCACCCCCCTTTTTTCCTTTTATGTTTTGTGGTCCAAGGAAATGGAGACTCATCTCCTTGGGTACCTGAAGACTATTATTACATGCTTCCCCGCCTTTCTTCCCTGGATCCAATAATCCACTAAGTCCTTCCTGCAAGGGCCGGTGTTCGCCACTCCCATCAACAGGAGGGAAGCTCTGATTAAATCGTAAATCTTCTGGCAGATGACTGTCTGCAGACACTTGGCCGCCACGCTGGGGCTGGCTCTTTCTCATTTGTGCTTTTTCTCACTGCCATTTTCCCGAAGGGCCTTTTCCTGACCGCCTCCGTAATTTCTTCCCAAACACTTGTAGAAGTTCGGAGGAGGTCAGAGAAATCCTCAGCAGGGATGTTGCTCGTTTCTGTTGCTTGATACCAACAAGGTCTCAGAGGGCAAGGAAGGTAAATAGCCTAGAAGCACGCTGGTTTTGTGCGGAGGGCCGCAAGAAGGCAGCGGGGGCCACCGGCTTCTCGGCATCTGAGATGAGTCACAGAACGCCCCCATCACGGTGACGTGGTGACACGGTGACAGTTACTCCAGGTAGAGCTTGGCCACATACTCATTTTCATCAAGGCAGGTATTGCATTATACTGAAAACTAGTAATGTGAGGATTCTGATTTCAGTTGGGGTTTCACATGATGAATAAAGATCGTCACACGTCACACGTGTCACTGGTTAGCTGGCTGTGTGACTGGCTGTATGTCACTGCTTTGAGCTTGTTTTTTCTTCCGTAACGTGGAGATAAACATACCTGCCTCAGGGGCTTATGAGTATGAGATGAGGTGACACAGTTACTGACCTGCTAGTGGGGTAACTGTGGTCTCCAAGCACCGGATGTGGGTCTGCGGCTTGTGCACTGAGTCTCGCCCTCGCTCCCAGAGCCGTCTGGGGAGGGTAACATCTAGCAGGTACCTGGTCTGAAGCAGGTGTTTCCCATGTGCTTCTAAAAATAGACATGACCATTTTAAATTTTAACCAGTAATAAACCTCATAAGATGGAAATGGACAAGGATTCCCAAAGTACCTCTGTTGTCAAAAAAGTTGTAAATCTGATCATAGCATAGTATTCAGTGTTATTCTTTTTGGGGGCTGACCGAAAGGTTATAAATGGTTCTCATCTCTCCTTTTTAGTATTTTCATAGGCATAATTTCATTCTGGAGGCTTGCGGAAAATATTTAGCTTTGATTAAAGCAAAACCATTAAACACACACACACACACATGTGCAGGGGCACACCTCCCCCATCCATTTACCAACAGGAAAAATACAAATCCCTGTGATAATGACAAGATGTTTCTGCCTGCAGCAAGGGATAGCTTATCCAGGGTCTGTCTGGTTCTCCCTCAGAGTTGAAATCCTCAGCCATCTGTGTTGTAACAGTGAAACAAATGTCCGGTGCATTTCATGTTCTAACTGGATGATGTACTAACAGGCCTAATGAAGGATGCTCAGGGCTTGAAAGGGCCAAGGCGCTGCTGGTCCTGCCGCCTGCTGGGCCCTTTGTGCTCTATAGAGTTGTCTGTCTCGTCGGAGCCAGGAACCAGACAGCTGGAAAACAGGTATTTCATTTCCTCGATGATCTATTTCACACCTCTTGGAGGGCTTGGTTGGGGTACCCTTGCTCTCTCTCTCGGTCCTGTTTCACCTGTGACTCTCAGAGGGCAGCTCGGGGAATATTTTGTTCACACTCGCTTTGTGTGATGGGCAGAGTGTACATCCTGTGAACGTAGCCTCAAACCTGCTATTAAGGAGTGTCTGCTTTCTGTTTTCTGAATCTTATTTTTTGGGGTGGTTTTCTGAAAAGCCTCTATTTTCGTAATATGCATTTTTGTTCATTTTAGATCATTCCACTTTCTTTCTTGGAGGCAGATCCTAGGTCTTCTAATAAATCTGACCTTGATTTGGAGAAATGTTTTAGCTTTTGACACTGAAGAAACATTTTTAGGTCAAATTGTCTCTCTCATGGGGTGTAGAGATGGGTGAACATTCTTGTGTGCTTCTTCTAAAAATATAAGCTGTCTCAACTAATAATCTTAGAAAGTCCATACCATGTACACATTCTATACTCTGCATGCTTGCCATATAGATTTATGAGCATTATGGCAAAGGGAAAGTGGTAGATAGTTCCTTTCCCTCATTTTAAAACTTTAATAAAGTAAATAAATGAATGAATAATAAATAAGTATGCCATTTGTTTCTGCTGAAAAATTAATGAATTGTTTTAGTGACAATTTCGAAATGTATATATGTGATAAATGGACTTTATAAATATTGCATCAATATATTATGAGCTGGATTTTTATAAATATCAGGACATGGCTCTTATCACTTTTTTGTTTTTACAAACTTTGAAAGAAGGCCAGAAACACAGAAAAGTGGTGTGATTTACTAATTTTACTTCTACTTGATATTTATAGGCATGCTCTTATCGGATAAATTCCAAGCTCAGAAGATGGGTTCTACTGATGTAGTATTCAGTTCTCTTGGGTGACTGTCAGGCCATAACATAAACCAAGGCAGATGAAGCCAGGAGGCCAGGCAGGGGTTAGGGTATCAGAGGCCACCACTGCCCTCTCCTTCCACCAAAAAGGATCAAAAGAAGATGAGTTCAGCTTGTCCTTTTCTCTAAGCAACCCCACTCATCCCACCCTCCAGCCCGACCACTCCTTCTGGGGTACTAAGGTAGCACTGGCAACATTTCACTTTACCAACTGTTTTCCCTGTTTCCTCACTTAAGGGCTCCTTGGCAGCAGGGGCCCTGTCTCACTGATTTTTGTGCTACCAGCACTAACATGGTACCTGGCACTAGCGAGGACTAGCACTGAATCATAAATCACAGTTTGTTGAATGAATGCATTCCATTGTATCATATATCTGTCAGGGTTCTCCAGGGAAACAGAACCAACAGAATGGGAGAGAGGGAATGGAAGTGAAAGAGAGATGGAAAAAGGGAGATATGGGGAGAGAGAGAGAGATTGAGAGATAGAGATGTTTATTTTAAGGAATTGGCTGGTGTGATTGTGGAGACTTGGTAAGTCTGAAATCTGATGGAGGTCACCAGGCTGAAGATTCAGGAAAGAGCTTCAATTAGTGTCCAAAGGCAGTCTGTCAGCAGGATTAGCTTTTGCTTAAGGGAGTTTAGTCTTTTGTTCTAGTCAGGACTTCAACTGATTGGATGAGGCCCGCCTTATTATGGAGAGCAATCTGCTCTACTCAAAGTCCACTGGTGTAAATGTGAATCTCATCCAAATACAGAAACATCCAGGGGTGCCTGGGTGGCTCAGTGGGTTAAAGCCTCTGCCTTCAGCTCGGGTCATGATCTCAGGGTCCTGGGATCGAGCCCCACATTGGGCTTTCTGCTTGGCGGGGAGCCTGCTTCCCTTCCTCTCTCTGCCTGCCTCTTTGCCTACTTGTGATCTCTGTCTCTGTCAAATAAATAAATAAAATCTTAAAAAACACCTTTGAGAAAAAAAAAACAAATACAGAAACATCCAGAGTAATATTTGATAAGGTCTCTTGGCACCGTAGGCCACCCAAATTGACACATATAATTAGTCATCACACATGATTTAGCTGTAGTTTAATAGGCAATGACTGATTACGTTCTAGGCAACTCTGAAGACATTGCTGTCATTGAGGAAATATTTATCTAGCTATAAGATATTTTACCTAGACAAATAGTCTAAGAAAAATAACATGAGAGTGGCAAATTTTGGTATCAGAAAAATAATGAGTTCATCTTCTGTTTCAGCTCTAATTTCAAAAACAACATGTTATGTAAAATTGGGATTTATACCAGGAGCAGGGAATTATTTCTGTGTGTATGTTTCAGACCCACAGAAGAAAAAGCCTATATGGGCATAAAGTAGAGAAACAACTTGATTTGATGTTGTAAATTAACTTTTTATATATGGAATACATGTGTATAGTTTGATGATCAAATGCCATCAGGAATTCAGTGGAAACTCTAATGCATTCTTCTCCCCACACCTACTGAGTTTTCCATCCTCCTCACTAGAGTTAGCTTTTCAAATTAGTTTTTAAGGTATTTTTCTAGAGTTTCTTGATGCAGTCATAAGGAAATAGAAATACAAATGTATGCTTTTACTTTTCAGCTTTGAAAAACTTAAATTTTTTAATTTAAGGAAAAAAATGTGCTCATATATTAAGATCAGACTGGTGAACTTTATTCACTAAGTATAATAGATTAAAGTTAAAATTTACTTTTATGTTTCAGTTGCCTAAAAAGCTCAAGAATGGGTGGAGGAAGAAAGAGGGTTTGTTCAGAACGGTCAAACTTTGGACATGAAAATATGGATTTTCTTGTGTATAAACTCCAGTTTGTTAAAGCTCTCATTACAAAACCGTTTATTGCATTTCTGATAGGAACTTGCAAATATTTGTTTTTACATTTTCATGTAAGATTTCATATAAGTAGGAAGAAAGAGGACAAACACTTAGTGATAAAAGATGTGAAAGTCATTTTGTTCACGTTCATGCTATCATGATTGAACACATCTACAGAATTAACTGATCGATACTTATTATTTGAGAAGGATAACATTCTTGAATGACTCAGGAGGAGGGTCGTTTTTACCAAAAAAATTATCTTAACTAGGTAAATATTAAGGAAATCCCGATTATGGGTTAATGTCTCATCCAGATAAGAATTTATCCTCTGGATTCACTATTTGAGAAATGTTTTCCAGAAATCATGCCTGTGAAAAGATAGTAGCATACATTTGCCTACGTGGCCAGCCAGAAAATAATATTACTTGGTCATACAGCACAATCATTATCAAAAAACATTTCTCATATGACTACATGGAGAGGTATCTTTGGACTATACAGGGTAGACATGCTCCATTCTGGGTCCAAAGCTTTAGCTTGTGGGAAAGGAGGAAGGAAGAAGAAGATGGATGGTCGATGAGGGTCCAGTGGTGCCCCCTTGGGTGGGGAAGATGGCAAGTTAGCAATCAGAGCATTCTATATAGATTTGTAGGCTGGGGATATAGAGTAGTGGGGTCTTTGGAATCTGGCTGACTTAGATCTGAATCCTTTTCTGTGATTTACTCACTGTGTGTCCTTGGACACTGAATTTGCACCTTGGATTTCTTTGCTGAAAAGCAGACATAATAATAGTGCTTACTTCATAGGGGTGTTAAAAGGATAAGTAAAATAATAAGTATAATGCATGTAACATGTGAGAATAAGTAAAATGATGCATGCAACACCTTTAAATGGTGTCTGACCCAAGGCACCTGGTCGGTGCTCAGTAGGTAACACTAGTAACTCATGACATATGTCACAGGTGTTCAGAAAAAACTGGACAAGCAATAGGTTGGCTGTAGCCCATGGGGATAGGTGGAAGAGCAGGGGTCCAGGGATGGAGATTCCAGGTCTGACGGAAATAAAGAAGATGGTTGACTCCACATAAAAACCGTGGGAGAGGCAGGGTGATGAAGAGGTAAGATTCTGGAGCCTATTGCCCGAGTTCATGCCCCGGTTCTGCTGCCTAATAGATGCGTGGCCGAGACAAGTCATGTCACCTCCCTGCACTGCAGATTCAACTAACCTCGTTGACTTGTTGTCTCCAGGTGTATGTGTATTTAGAGCAGTGCCTGGCAGTATATAAGTGTGAGTTGTTATTGTTGCTATTTTTATTGGAGTGTGTGCTATTTCTGCCTCTCATAAAGGTACAGGGCATAAATCGAGTCTGCGGAGGTGACTCCGCAGCCCACATCCACTCAGAATGGCTGTCATTGTGTGAGGGATACTGATCATCTTCTATAAAACGGCTCAGGTCAACATTTTCAGCCTCGTCACGGACGGATGACTGGGAATGATGGAGACAAGTAATTGACAGGTCAGAGCTAGAAGTGAGATTCGTGCTCGTTCAGTCTGTTGGCATTGGCTCAAAGAATCCCAATTAGCCAGATAAATGACCCATCTAAGGTTTACTTCTTTTGAGTAAAGCCGAAGTACATCCCACCTGCTCACACCCACCACTCCCTGCCAAACAGGGGGCAGTGCCTGCAGGGGGCAGGGTCTCAGGATACAAACTGACAGGTAATAACCAGTATTTGTTCTGTGCTTCTTGCTTGCTGGGCACTAGGCAAATTGTCTTATTTGTATTAGTTCATCTACCTTGTAAATCTTTATTGGTTACTGTTACTGCATCTTGAATGTAAAGACAAGGACACAGAGAGTGAAGAATTCCAGAGTAATTCAGCGAGTGGCTATACTTGAATTTGATGCCAGTTCTGCGTGATTCTAGAGCCCATGCTTTGAATCACAATTCTCTATCATGCGTCTGTCTGAAAACTAGGTGACAGTCCCTTGTTTTGTGAGCGAAGACATGGTCCAGATTGAATGGCTTGTCAAAGGTGCTTTCTGGGGATGCCTGGGTGGCTTAGTTGGTTAAGCTGCTGCCTTCAGCTCAGGTCATGATCCTGGGATCAAGTCCAGCATTGGGCTCCTTGCTCGGTAGGGAGCCTGCTTCTCCCTCTGCCTCTGCCTGCCTCTCTGCCTGCTTGTGTGTGCTTTCTCTCTCTGACAAATAAATAAATAAATAAATAAATAAATAAATAAAATCTTAAAAAAAAAAAAAAAGGTGCTTTCTGAGTTCCCTACTGGTGGACCCCAAACAGCAGGGACTTCCTTATCATTTGTCACCTTACCAGACTCCCAAAATTCACCTAGACCAGGGAACTGGCCTGACATCTAACTTGCTCTGTCTCCTTCACCTGACCGAATGCCCACAGCACTCTATTATCTGTGTGGTCTGGACCATTTGCATGTTCTCTAATTTTTCTCTGTGTGGTCTGGATCATTTGCATGTTCTCTAATTTTTCCAATAAATATAAAGACTAAAGATTATATTTACACTAAGATGCAAAATTTTGCAGAATGAGTGATTTTCAGTCCAGAAATTTTCATGATGAACTCTGTGGGACCCTGGATTTTATACCTTACTCTATTAACACAGTATATCTTTCTAGCTAAGGCACTGATGTGGGGAGATGCTTCACCTTCAGTCTAACAGAAGCAAAAGGTAGCAAGAAATGCTATTTTGGAATGCTAATTACATATTGTGTATACTCAAGACAATTATGGAGAAGATGATGAGGACACTAGGCTTAATGTATATTTAAAAAATTCAGATCACTCACAGTCATCAAAATACTGTGTTATTAGCATGAGAAAAAGACAAACAGATCAGTGGCACAGAATAGAGACAAGAGCTAGTTAAGAATGTGACAGCAGTGGGATTAAATTTTAGCAACAAAAAGATGGTGCTGGCAAAATTGTTATCCATCAAGAAAAAAAGAAAGTCGAACCCCTCCCTCACATCATATAGAAGAAAATATCCATATTTAAAAAAAGAGTAAGGGGCGCCTGGGTGGCTTAGTGGGTTAAAGCCGCTGCCTTCAGCTTGGGTCATGATCCCAGGGTTGTGGGATCGAGCCCCGCATCGGGCTCTCTGCTCTGTGGACAGCCTGCTTCCTCCTCTCTCTCTCTCTCTCTGCCTCTCTGCCTGCTTGTGATCTCTGTCTATCAAATAAATAAATAAAATCTAAAAAAAAAAAAGAGTAAGTATTTCAGTATACAAAAATAACGATTTTTAGAAGAAAATACAAAATAGTATTAGGTAACCTCAGGTGAGAGACCTTAAAAAAAAAGATTTATTTATTTATTTTTAGAGGGAGAGGGTAAGGGGCTCAGGGAAAGAGGGAGAGGGAGAGAATCTCAAGCAGACTCCCTGCTGAGTGCAGAGCCCCATGTAGGGTTCAATCCCAGGACAGAGGGATCATGATCTGAACTGAAACCAAGAGTCAGACTTTAATTGACTGCACCACCCAGCCGCCCCAAGAAAGAGACCTTTTAAGTCTAAAAGAAAAACATGTATAAGATTACACTAACTTGCAAAACAAAAAAAGGTGTATAATCACTTACATATTTTGTTGTGGAAAATAGGACTGCAGGTCAATATCCATAGCATGTAAGTGCTCGTATTGCCTTGTAAAACAATTTAATATCTCAATAAAAAAATGAACAAGGGGCATGAGCAGGCAACTTACAGAAGAGAAAATCCAAATGGCTAACAAATCTATGAAAAGGCGAGGACTTTTCCTACTAATCAAGAAAATCCAAATCAGTGTAGCGGTGTAATGAAAGGCGAATTCACCCAAAAGACAAGCAAATAAATAACAAATAGATACGAGGGAACCATCAACTGTATGTACTTGAAAGACTAAGGGGGCAAAACCGGTTTACCTACGGGCTGCATACACAAGACTCCCTTCAGAAAGATGGCGCCTGGTGCTGGGAAGTCTTCCCATACACAAGACTTCTAGACATCCTACTGTGGCTCAAAATTTCTCTTCTTTTTATTCCGTTTCTCTCAGTGCTCAGCACAGGGCTGTGCACAGGTGATCTCAGTAAATGGACACTCTCATGGCAGAGGACCAGCACGCAAAGCAGGAAAGCTGAATGCAGATGAGGGGGGATCCCCATGTGGCCTCGTCCTCCCTTGGCTGGGGCTCCTCGCACAAACAGAGCCTGCTGGGCTTTCTGCCGGGGGCACCAGAAAGGGACAGAGGAGAGGCCATTCCTGGACACCCTCTCAATAGGTGTATTGAGTCTTTGGACAAAAAGTGAATTTGGAGCTGGCAAATGCCGTGTCCAATGGCCTGAACAGAATGAAAGGGGGTGACCGGGCAGCATTTTTTCAGTCTGTGCTTTTGCCACAGGATGCAACAGCTTTGGATTTGTTTCCAGGATGGGGAATCCTCAAGTGTTGGCATGCCTTTTATGTGCACTGTGGGATTCAGCCCCGGGCCGGAGACGGAGGGTTGATGAAAATGACTATTGGCTGAGGCAAACACCGTCTCTGCAAAGACGGCAGAACTGTATGGGGATCCTCTGCCTATGGCAACAAGGTTGGAGCCCAAACCTTCTGTTTCTATAGCATCGCCCCTGCACAGGCCCCCTCATCTTCGCCGTCCTCTCCCTCCCCCATCCCTCCTTTGTGCAGTGCTCTGAGCTCATTTGCTTGGATTCTCCCCATTGCAGACTTCAGTTCAGCCATCAAACTGAATATCGCCTGAAGAGCAGGGAAGGAAGAGTGTTTTCTACAAAGAAAAATAGAACAGCGGGAAAAGCATGATGTGGTGGGCTTGGGGATTCCTTTACAGAGTGACTGTACTGAGGGGCTAAAGGTCAACGAAGCACTTCTCTTGTGGGGTATGGTTCAGTCTTAAGTCCTTTCACTTGTGTTCAGGTCCATCTACCCCCTGCTGTTCGTGAAGAGTCACGCCCTCTCAGGAACCTGCTCTCATGGCCAAAGTGAATGAACATACTGGTGTAGTCCCTTCCAGTGGTATCAGAACACACATACAACACACAGCCAAGTGTTCCCACACCTGCTGGCACACGCTCGTATATAGACATATACATCACACACACATGCAGTAATAATATTGTTTATTGTCAGTGCCTTGGATGATCTTTCAAAAATTCTCAGTTCTAACTTCCCATGTGTGGCTTTTGAATGACTGCACAAATCTACAAAACCATCAGCACTCGGAGGTGGCTCCCCAGAAGCCACCGGTGTTGGCAAGTCCACACGCCCTTCAAAGGCTCTAAAGGAGAGCCCTTTCTTTCCTTTGCAAGCTTCTGTAGCTCCAGGCCTTCCTTGGTTTGTAGCTGTATCATTCCCTGTCTCTGTCTTCTTCTCTTTTGGTCTGTGTCTTCTCTTCTGTCTTATATAAGGTACTTGTGGTTGCATTTAGGGCCACCTGGATAATTCGGGAAAATCCAGACGTGAGGTCTTTAGCTTGAGGAAAACCCCCTTTCCCCAATAAGGTCTGACTCACAGGTTTGGGGGTTTAGGACTTGGACATGTCTTTTTGGGGACCACCACTAAACCTGGCTCAATGTTCAAAAGCAAGATAAGGAATTCTCCTGTTCAAAACCCAGCCCTGGCTTACCATTGTGCTTAAAATTATACATTCCTTGGATAATAAGGAATAAGACCTTGCTTAATAAGACCTTGCCCAGTCTGGCTTTCTCCATCATTGTTTAATATCATTCACTGCATTCCAGCTCCACAGGCCTTCCTTCGATTTCTTGAGCACACCAAGCACTATCCTTCTTCCAGCTTTTTATGGCCCACATTCTGACCTGTGCCTTGCTCTTCATTGGGTTGCCTCCATTTCCTCTTCATCTGTCAGCCTAAATGTCATCTCCTGGAACAAGTAGGTTTTAACATTATCCTTTATAGTGACAAGTCCTTGCCTATCTCTTGGTCATTATTTGTAATGATTTATGTATTAGTTTCTTGTCCAGGTGCTCTATGAGTTCTATCATGGACTTTGTCCATTTTAATCATTGTTTTAGTGACCAAATCTTGCCCATAGGGAACAATAAATATATGTTGAATGGATATATGAATGAATGAAAGAATGAATGAATGATTCTCTTCGTTTGGGAGGTGCTCTGAGAGCACTCAGAATGGGGCTGGTGCTGGTTCAACACGTGAACTGTGTCGAAGGCTTGGCTCCTTAACTGAGAAGCCATTTCTTATGACACAGACCGGTGAGGCTACAGTAGAAGATCAGCAGGCTGTTCAGGGATTTCTGCAGGAGTAATGGGTTGGTATTAGGTTGGAAGGAACCTCTCAGACAATGATGGGTCTGTACACAGGGGTCCAACTCTTCAACACTTCTTGCCATCTTTCCTGGGAAATAAGAGGTGGTTGGTTTCTGTCTTCGGAGGCTACTGAGAAGGCATTGCTTTCACCCTTAGAAGAAAGCATTGCACTTCCTGAGTCAGAATATTCACAAGTGACAGAATATGAAATGGATGTTTTCTGTTGCCTTAGATTTTTACCTAACACCCCGAAGCTGAGAGCAGTACGCATATCACAGACCGGCAGCCAAGAGGCTGCCAAGATCCCCTTCTGGGGGCTGTGAAGGGTTTCCAGGCTCATCCTTTAAAACCACACCCCCCACCCCATGTAGCCTATTTAAGCAAAATCCTAGAATTCACTGAAGAAGGGAATTAGGAATAATGAGGTAGCAGCCTAATGGAGAGTGTTGGGGCCTGGAAGGAGGGGTTCCAGGGGAGATCCTCATGAAAGTCAGGGCTGCTGGCCAGAAGAGCAAGGGAAGATGAAGGAGTGCAGGTGTGGGGGCGGGGTGAGGCTGGGCTGGGGGGGAGGGGTGGCTTGGGCTTGGGGGAGCATTAGCATTTTGGCATCAGAAAGTGACTCCTAACTATTAAAATGAGTAGGAAAGAAAGCTAAGGGACCTACAGTCTGAGATGATGTCAAGGAGAGAGAGGGGGTTATTTGAAGGGGTATGTTTCAAAGCTGTGATCGGGGAAGAAAATAAAGCTGTCTCCTGTTTATTCTTAATGGATTTTGGTCTGTTCAATAAACCAGTTAGCTTATTATCAGAATTAGTCTATTCAACGTAAACAATAGGAATAAGGACGTTTTATTCTTTTTAAAAATTTGTATATACAATGATTAACCTTTGGTGAATATTGACATCAGGCCCTGTACTAAGTGTTTTATATACTCTCTGTGTGTGTTTGTGTGTGTGTGTGTGCTTGTGTGTACAGACACACATAGGAGCCCTCATAAATTCTCATGACAAGCTAATGAAGTAGGGACTGCTGTTATCAACTCATTGTAAACGAATTAATGGAGGCATAATAGATAAAATAATTTATCCAAGATCACAAGCTAGTAAGCAGCAAAACTAGAGTTTGAACTTTGCTCTGCCTTACGACAGAACACCAAGATTTTAACCAGTCTGCTCTGCCATTATTGTCTAAACATATTTGCACATACACCGTTTTCTTGAAAGGGAGAATGAAGGTGGGAAGATATTCTGGATCCTTTAAAAATAGGCAGAACTTGTCACTGATTTCTATGTAAAATGCATGAAAAGACGACCCCACCTTGCCTCTTGATTTCTTTTCTCTTTTTTTTTAAGATTTTATTTATTTATTTGACAGACAGAGATCACAAGTAGGCAGAGAAGCAGGCAGAGAGAAAGGAGGAAGCAGGGTCCCCGCTGAGCAGAGAGCCCAATGGGGGCGCTCCATCCCAGGACCCTGGCATCATGACCTGAGCCGAAGGCAGAGGCTTTAACCCACTGAGCCACCCAGGCACCCCTGTCCCCTGATTTCTTATAGTCTAACTCTGAAAGTAAAACCCAGGGACTGTGCACTGCCCTCCCTGAGGACCACTTATGATTTTAGGGTCCCAACACAAGCTAGGACCTGAGGGTACAGGATGGGAGGATTTCTGGGGACTGGCTAAGGGGTGAGTTTGGTTTTGCTCATATTTGTGAAAAAGCCAGAGAAGGACTCTATCCTATCCTATGCGTCAGGGGCCATCTGGGTCACCTAGACGTTAAAGAGCCGGGAGAAGCAGAACAAAGGGGTGGTCCAGGGAGGTGGAGGGATCTGTAGGAAAGCTAGATGGTGGTGAGGGCATTGTGGTTGAAGGATCTGCCACATTCTAGAAGTGTGACCTTAGGCAACTCATTTCTCTTCACTGGGCTATAGTTTCCTTATCTGGGAAAGGAGGCAGTTGGGTCATATGGCGCCCAAGGCCCTTCTTCAATGCTCAGTTCTAGGAATCGATGATTCTGTGAGATAGTGAAGAATGGTTAAGGCCAAGAAGGAGGCAGAGAATAAAGAAAGCATGTAAAGCAAAGAGGAGCTAATAAAAGAAAAGTTAGTTATTGACTTTTTTGCTCCATTGCCATTCCTTCCTATAGAAACAACCTTCAAAAAAAAAAAAAAGAGGCAGATTTGGAAAACTTGTAGCAATAGATAGTTGAGCAAAGACTCTTAAAATGATCCTGCCTTTGAACAAGATTCGTGATACCCGGAAGCTCTCACACTTGTCGCATCTTCAAGGAGATCCAGCGTGCTTGGAAAACTGCCTGATAAATAGGCCACAGTCCCCTGTCCCGGTTCAAGCCCATCCCCGGTCACGTCAGCACTTTGATGCTTCCTGGGGCCCTTCTCGTGCTCATTAGCATTTTCAGAAGGTTATACGACTCAAACCTATTAGTGAGATTTGCCCCCCCCCCAACACCCCCAAGTTGTGAGGGGCTGGAATGAGAGAAGACAGGGCAATGAACTTGGAGGAGACTGGTCCCCAGCCCCACATTCTTCTGGTAAATGGACAAGTCTGTGTCTTTCATGGTGAGAGAATGGGTCGTGACCCCTTCAGACACTGTCTCCGGCGGGGCAGAGTGCAAGGCTGCAGAGGAGGGGGGCACTCATTTGGAAAGACCCTTCCTTGCTGCTGACTCCATCCCTGTCCTTGAAGAGACTTTTTTGCTTCTCTAGACACTTGCCCGCACCCTGGTGGGTTGACCCCAGGGACTCCCATCTCGATTTGAGCCCAGCTCTCTGGCTGTCACATTCACTTCAATGTAGCCCCTCCTTTCCTGAGAATGACCTCAAGGGGACCCTCTGAAGGAGACAGCGTGTCTGTGGTATTTGGCAGAACTGATAACTATAATCTTTTTTTTCAAGAGCAGCCAGGAGAGATGGTGCACTTGGGTGCCTGTTTCTGGCTATCCCGGAGACGCTGAACTGAAAACACTGGTTTAAGAAACAGTAGCTCCGAGCCGAACAAAGCTCCCATGCTGTCCGAGACAAAAGGGAGCAGGAAGCCAGAGGCTTTAAGTTGGGAGTGAATGTGAGTTGATGGAAACCTCGAGCTCCTTTTGGACTACCAATAAGCGATTTGAAAATAGAGACAGAATTTTTTTTTTTTGAAATCTGCTTAGAGTAACCCTGGGAGGAAAATAGCCTGGGTTTGGGTCTTTAATGGAGGTATCAGGAGGAAATTAAGTAGTCTTTGTCTCATGCTTTGGACAACCCTGGAAAAGATATTGATTCTCTCTATAGGCTAATGCATGCTTATCAGCATGAACTCATTTATACCCTCTGCAAGCAAGTTGTCTCCTTTTATACGTAAAAGGACCAGAATGGGGGCTTTAGGACAAGGAATCTGGTGCTGTCCCACAGGCTGGGTTTGGGAGGGAAGAGGTGGCAAGAGGAGGTCATTAGGGGGAACTTGTGGTGATTTTAATATTAAGAGGAGAGCCCAGGCCCCTGGGGGCATCAGGCCTAAAGAAGAATTTGCTGTAGAACAACTTTCAGAAAAGTTTCTGAACAAAAAAGTAAAAATAGGCAAAATGTAGGAAGGTTTTTGTTTTGTTTTGTTTTTATTTGTGTGTGTGTTTTGTTTTGTTTGTTTGTTTGTTTGTTTTGGCTACTTCAGCACGTGGGGACAGGACATGTCTGACCACAGTGACCCGTGACCATCGGACAGAGTATGGTGGACAAGTTTGCCAGGTTTGCTATAACAAAGTACCTTAGATTGTGTGGTTTAAATTATGGGACTTATTATCCTGCTGTTCTGGAGGCTGGAAGTCCAAGACTGAGGGGTCAGCAGGGTTGGTTTTCTCTGAGGCCTCTCCTTCACTTGTGGATGCCAGCCTTCTCCCTGTGTCCTACATGGTCATCTCTCTGAGTGTTTCTGTGTCCTAATGTCTTCTTATAAAGATACCAGTCAGGTTAGATGAGGTCCACTCCCATGAGCTCATTTTTAAGTTAATTGTCTCCTTAAAGGCCCTATCTCCAAATACAGGTACATTCTGAGATACGGGGGGTTAAGACTGCAAGCTATGAGTTTTGGGGGGGCACCATTCAGCCTATAGTGGGTGATGTTCTGGGAAAAGCTGTGAAGGAGGAAGCAGGTCACCTGAGTTTAATCCTAGCCTTGTCGCTAGCTCTGTCCCTCATTTCGGCCTTCACTCTCTTAGCTTCTGCTCTTTCTTGACCTCTTCTGCTCCACACCGAGTCAAAGAATATCAACCTCACCAGTGAGCTATTTTGTATTACGGTTATGCATTCTAGATATCTCCAATGTCTGGACAGTTCTGCAGTCATCCTTTGGTATCCAGATAAGATGGTCTGAGTCCTCATCTTACACGTTACTAGAAGCAATCTCTGCTACTCGTTGAATTATCTGACAGACTTCATTCTCCCGGGCCCTCTGGGCTGCCCCTGGTCATGCCTCTGAGCTTCTGAGACCGTTCTCTTCCCAGACTAGTCCTTTCTCTCAGAAGTATCCTACAAGGACTTGAGACCGAATTTTACTGGAGGTTTTAGGGGAAAGGGTAGGCATGCAAGTGTGGCAATATTACAGTGCTCTGCAAGGAAAATCTTCAAACTGAATTGTGGACTTCTCTGCTTTAGATTTCTGCGGCCGTTCCTCATTTCAGGGTGTTCCTTGCTGGGCCACCATCTGCCACGTTGGCTCCTGCTTTCTGGCCATGATTGGGACCTTTCTTCTATTTTCCTCCTTCCTGGGTCCCCTCACATACCCCATTCCACTGTCTCAAGGTTCCAGTGATCAACTCCTAAAATCCCATTATTTTCTTACCCAGAACTGTAGCTCATCCCAGTTTTTGCTTTCCTTTGAGTTGGACTCTAGGAAGAATCATAGGTGGGGTGGGGCTCACGTTCCTCCACCAAGGACCCATCAAGACATATTCCCAATGGGGTCATCTCCTCTGCTGTGAATCATGCCTCCAGTGTGTTAAAGCAGCCGTCTCTCTGTTTGAAATCACATTCTTGTCTCGTTCTCCCGTCTACCCCTTTGACTATGCTCTCTATGATGGCCTTAGGCACCCCTCTTTCATCAGTGATGTAGGTGAATTGATGTTACAACAGGTTGGAGTACATTTTGGTATTTTTGTGTAGCGTGAATATCCATGGTAAGAAAAAGGGAGACAGTTTTCTCGTCCTGGTTCCATAGTACTGATGATTGTTTCAAGTAGAAAAGCATTATAGAGGGGTGCCTGGGTGGCTCAGTTGGTTAAGTGACTGCCTTTGGCTCAGGTCATGATCCTGGAGTCCTGGGATCGAGTCCCACATCGGGCTCCTAGCTCCGTGGGGAGTCTGCTTCTCTTTCCGACCTTCTCCTCGCTTATTCTCCCTCTCAAATAAATAAATAAAATATTTAAAAAAAAAAAAAAGAAAAGATTTGATTCCCTCTCCGTCAAGAAGTAAATGGGTCAAGCAAGAAGGAGCCCATGTCATATCTCTTATTGGTGGAAGGTGCCAGTCCTTTTTTCTCCGTTATGTCTTTAAAACAACAACAGCAAACCAGCCCTGAATCTCCTGAAGACTGTCAACAGCTGCGCTAATGTTTTGGGGTCTTCCTCTTACCCAGCCTTTTGGAAGTCAGTGCTTTGTATCTCAGCAGACCTCAGGGCCGCTGAGGAGCTTCATGGCGAGAGCACGCACTCAGGAGACAGAAGGTTTGGGTTTCCGCACTTGGTCTGTGACTTGTAGGTTACGTGACCCTGAACAGTCACAGAAGCTCTCCAAACTAGTCCCCTTATCTATAATACAGGGAGGAATCCCGCTCCCTCACTCATAGGATTGAGTGAGATCCTATTACCTGGAATCACTTTTTTTTTTTTGGCTGGAAAGACAGGAAGCTGGGTGTCTGAGCTAGGTAGCTGCTGTGACATCAGACATGTTCGGGCACGTCTGGAAATTTAATTGGCAGGCTGGCCAGGTTCAGGCTTGCCTGACCCACGCAGGGGAGACACCATCACTGATTTTATTGAATCTGAGAATTGGCCCCCAAGAGCAGCACCTGGCACAGCCTCTGAGTGGGAGCTAGCTGGAACACAGGTGTTCATGCTGAGTCCAGGAATGCTGGTTGGAAGGGAGAGGGGATGATGGGCACAGGTGAGAAAGCGTGCATCCATATTGTCTCCCTGCCTTGGACAACTCACACCATGTTCCTTGAGAGGGGGAACTGGTGTGAGGAATGGGCCAAGGGAAAGAGACTTATCCCTGGAGAGGCCTTCAAGTACTGAGGTAGAGAGCAGCTCTCCTGTGGGACCTGGTGACTCCGGGGAGCACTAAAGCTGGCTCAGTAGAATAATGCTAGCTCCAGCGGCATGCATGGACTTAGATTTAGTGGGACCTGAGGTTGTGAGATGTCGGGCATTCTCTTTAAGGAAAGAATACACAAATACTGATGTAAAATTGAGCAGGAATTATTTCTTCAGAAAGATAAAGTAAACCATAATAACGTACATTTTTAAAAAGCTGACAAATAGCACAAAGCCTGGGAATATAACAATATATATTTTTTTCTAGTTGTCTGATACATCTCTTTAATACCTTTTTTCTTACTTTCTTTGGTGACACATTTTGATCATCACTTGACACGACAATGATTTTGACTATCACTTTCTATTAGAGAGAATTAAAACACAATTTGGTCTTTCTTCCAGGATGGGTAATCAAAATTAATTCTCAATTATTGATTGTTAGGAAGAACAAAAGAATGAAGACAATGAAAATGATGTGCTCTTTGTGGGATTCCTACAGCTTGAGCTCAACAAACACAAGACTCCTGAAGGATCCCATTTTGAGTGAATCCTATAATAAAAAGGAAAAAAAAATACATGGCACATTTATAATTATATATACCGACAAAAGTATATGTAATTTTTTGTTTTGACTAGGTGTTGATGAGAACCAAATGTCTGCTTACATGTTTACATGTCTACAACTACAAGGAAGTCCCACAGAGAAGTTTCCATCAGGTGCATTTCAAACCTTCCTCTCTCTACTGTGTGCCCCTGTGGTGCCAGGTCTCATGAGATCTGTGCATATTGAGTTAGAGCCTTGGTCCTGCTCCTTCATGTTTGGATACCAGATGAGTTGGCACAAGGGTAGCAGAAAAATCCCTGGAAAGTCACTACTATATTGTATAGCTGGCAACAACATAAATATACCTGGAGTTGATTTTGAACCAGATAAATAGATCCCATTAATCCCAAAATAAACTTCCCTTAACCAGATTCCAAAAATGTCCCTGGCCACTCCGATGCCACTGGAGAAAAAGTGAAGTATAATGGAGGACAAATCAAAGAGGAAAGGGAATATGATCTTCAGCCACTTGTAGCTAAAACATTTCACTTCTGCAAATTCTAGAAAAGAAATATATGACCACATGAGGGGACAGGACTTTCCCTCACTTGGGAGTCGAGTGACACAAGTATGGCAAGAAACATGACTAGAGCTACAGGAGGCAATGAAAAGCCATCAAGAGCTCCTGGATGACCCTCCCAATGTCCTCTTGAACCAGGGAATCTTTCAGGGCTGCAGTAGGAGAGATGTGTCATGGAAGCTCACAGAAACTATTGTTTTGCCATTGATATTGTCACTTCCTTTGTATCCAGGAAACCTGCCTGGAAACTGGCCTAAGGGATGATGATAATGCTGACTGAGTTAGCAGAGATTTTTAGGGCTGAGTTTGAGAAGTCGTATCACTAAATTTTACCCAGTGCCATTCACCCAAGGGTTCCCAATGACTGTTCTCATCAGACTGTGAGCTCCAGGCATGAATGTGTCTCATTTACTTTCGAGTCCCAGTGTCTAGCAGGGGGCTCTACTGGATTGTGGAAAAGATTTTGCTTTACTCTCCTAAATACATAACCATTATATAAGCACTACACATTTTTTGATAAACAATGCTGTTCAGAGCCTTGGCAGAATAGATAGTAATGCCCAAGGTCAACGTATTATGTTTACTTTGATCCATAATTCCCAGATATTTCATAATTAATTGAACCTGGAGTCATGCTTTGAGATTGATTCTTTCTATAAGACCTTTTCTACAACAATTAAAAAAAATAAGGCTTAGGTATAAAATTTTTTTTGTCTTTCTTGGAATACAGAAATTCCCTCAACCAGTTAAAAAAGACAAGTTCTTCCTTTCTTATGGCACATAGAAAATTTTCCCTTAAAGCCTTTCTCTCCACATAAGTTAAAAACCCATTAGTAAATTAGGCTTAGCTGGGTACATTCATTGATATTTGATCCTTAGAACCTCTCAAGGAAAATCAATGTGTGGCTTTTCAGTTAATTAACATAATGTTAATAGAATGTATAATGCCAGCGTCGCTGGAATGCTCAGACTTCGTGTTCTGCTCAGTGTGAGTTAGCAGAAAGGGTAGATTGATACTTTTCAGAAGAGAGCATATCTGGACTCCTCAAGAGAAGACAAGCACAGGACTTCTCTGAGGTGAACATTTTACCTGTCTGTTCCTGTGCGATTGCCTGGTGGGGATTGCTACGGCAGGAAGACAGGCTAGAATAAAGCTAAAAATGAGAAGAGTTCAAATTCTGTCCACATAAGGGTAATTAGTGGCAGCCGTGGAACCTGACCTGAATAGCAGATTCAATTCAACCCTCTGAGACATGGAGCTTGAAGAGGCACAGGATAAGGAAGAGTGGGCGGTTAGCTCAACTACTTCTAGGGTTTCTATGGTTAAAGGTGTAGCCACAAAAACAGTCTCCTCCCTTCCTTACTCCCCTCAAAGTGTTTAATTGTGGTAAAAGGCACACAATAGAATTTGCTATTTTAACCACTCAGTAGTATGAAGTACATTCTCTTAATCAGGTATCCATTACCGCCGTCCACCTCCAGAACTCTGTCTTGCAAAACTGGGATTCTCAAACAGTACCTCTCCTCTCCATTCCCTCCTCTCCACTGGCCCCTGGCCGCCATCTTCCTCCTTTCTGTCTCTATGCATTTGACTGCTCTCCGTGCCTCATATAAGTAGACTCATACAGCATTTGCCCTTTCGTGAGTGGTTCATTTCACTCAGCAGATGTCCTCAGGGTTCATCCATGTTGCCAGAATTTCCATCCTTTTTAAGACTAAAAAACACTCCATTAGGTGGATACACTGTATTTTGTTTATCTAGTCAGTGGACACTTGGATTGATTCTGCATTTCGGCTATTGTGAATAAATACTGCTATGTATACCGTTGTACAAATATTTCTTTGAGTCTCTGTTTTTGTATCTTTGGGGTATACATCCAGAAGTGGAATTGCTGAATCATATGGTAATTTTAGTTTTAATTTTTTATTCTCCTACTATTTTCCATAGTAGCTGCACCACGGTGCACACGTGTTCCGATTTCTCCACATCCCTCCAACCCTTGTTCCCTTGTTCTTCCCTTCCCTATTCTTTTTCTTCTCTCTCTCTCCCCCTTTCTTTTTTCTTTCTCTTTCTCCCTTCACTCCTTCCTTCCTTTCCTTCTTTTCCCCCTTCCTTCCTTCCTTCCTTCTTTCTTTCCTTCTCTTACTCCCTTCATATAGTAACCATCCTAATACGTGTGAGGTGGATATTATGCTGTGGTTTTGATCTGCATTTCTCTGTTGATCACTGATGCTGAGTATCTTTCAGTATGCCTCCCAGCCATTTGTATGTCTTCTTTGAAGTAAATCTATCCAAAGTTTTTGCCCAGTGTTAAGTCAGGTTGTTTGTGTTTGGGTTGGTAAGTCTTTCCCCACTACTTAAGATGTGGCACTCTGGATGACCCTGGTTCTATCTTTACCCAATCTTGTTCAAGCCAATCTCAGTACGTTTTGGAGCATGACTTTCCAGTCATGACCCCCTATGCCCTCAGGAGCTGATAGGGACTTAGGAGACCGCTGGGCAAAGGGAGGCCAGGAGTGGTGGTGAAGAGGGGATGTGCTAAGATCTACTCCTCCTTTAGGCAAGGGAACTTTATTTTTCCCTGGCTTATCTATCAGAACTTCCATCTAAGATGGCATTTAATGTTTCCCTGCTGGAAAAAAAATTTCCAAAACAGTTGTTATAGGGATAAGGTTGGCCTCAATTACCTTCCTTTGCTGCAGCCTGTTTGCAACGAAGACCAGCTGCGATGTGCTTGGAATTGATTTCTCTGAAGCGAGTTGAGGGGAAGCATTGTTCAGTTCTCTTCCACGGGTAATTGCGGGATGTCCAGTATGTACCAGACCCGGTCCTGATCTTACCGAATTGCTCACAGATGAACAGAATGCCTGGTCTGGGATGGGATCTGCCACCTTGGAAATAACAGGTGAATCGGGCTCAGGGCTAGAAGATGATCCTAGCCTCACATGCCTGACCTGGACCTGACCAGGCCCAGTTCTCTGGGGACCCTCTACTCCACTCCCAACTCCTAAGTTCACCTGGGGCACTCAGTGAAGGGCAAAGGCTCAGCCCAGACACTGCCTGCTGACCATTTTCTCTCTCCTTTCACTGTCCCCCAGACCCCTTCTCTGTCCCAAGCCCCAGAGCTTTCCTTCTCCCCTCTCATCTCCAAATCTCACGCACCATCTGCCGTGACTAGTGTTCTCATTCACCTTCTCCTGCTTATCTCCTCTTCGGCAGGAAAGTGCTTCGGAGGCTGACAGCCTAATCTCTCCGCTGATCCCGTGTTTCTGAATTCATCATCCCGCCCCTCAGGCTGCTGCCCTGCACGGCTGCCCAGCTGAGCAGGAGGAGGGAAGAGGAGGCTGGACCAGACCAGAAAGGAAAAAAAAAGAAAAGCAAAGGAAAAGGAAAAAGTGGAGGAGTCATCCAGGCACAGGGAGTGAGGCTGTGGGTACCCCAGACTGCCCTTGAGGGTCAGAGAGAGGCTGAAGGAAAGGTTGTCTATCCCTTCTGTTTCTAGAAGCGAAATTGCCCTGCTTTCTCATTCCCCAAATCTGCCCCTTTCTGGTCACACACCTTGAGCAAAGTCACTTGCAGAGTGGGTTTTCTGTATTGCTATCCGGATAATAGCTGTATATCATTTTTCCTTTTTCTGTTATATATATATTTAAAAATTGACTTGACATTTAATTGGGAGACGATACGGCTCATCATCTAGGGGAGAGGGCAGGAAACTCCACTGCAAAAAAACCCGCAAAAAACAAACAAACAAAAAACTACCTGGAAACATAGACTACTGACCATAACATGAGGCCATTAAAGCATACGATGCTACAACAGATTTTCTTTAAACATGCATTTTTTATTTCTATTCTGCTTCAGAGAATGAGCTCCTCACCTCCACCCCTGCCTCCTATACCACAGAGGACGCAGGCTCTGCTCCACGTACTACCCTTGGTAACATTTCACACTTACAAGGCCTTTGAACATTTCCAGAACATTCTCCTTTTATTTTCTCTTTCATAGGCATGCACACATTCTTCCTCTATGTCCCTTTCCCTCCCAAATCTTGATGATGAACCGGACCTTTTCTTTTTCCTCTCCTTCTCTGTTTTGGCTCATTTGAGGTTGCTGTGCTGAAAAGGAAGGCCGCGTCCAGCCCACTATTGGAGTGCTGAGGAGTGCACTTTGGGGAAATGAAACTCGGGTCATGTGTCCACTCCCTGGAAAGGGGGAATTATGATAAAGTGAGAGAGTTTGTCACTGTTACTGAACTAGCACGTCCTGGAAGGAAGGAAAAGTCATTACCACAGATGTCCTCGCTCCTCTCTCTCTCCCACCCTAACATACCTCATGTAATAAAATCCATTTCTGGAACAAATGGAAGAAAACCGTGTGGTGGTTTGGGGTGGCGAGTGAAGCCGATAAAATGTTGAAATGAGGCCCAGACCTTTTGCTATCTCTTTTTTAAAGCTACTTCCCAGGGAAGGGACATATCATTGGTTCCAGTCCTATCCTTGGCATTCCCAAAACTTTTACCTCACGAAGACATGGACCTCTGTTATGGTAAGTGGTATTGTCCATTGACGATACAAAGCACTGATTTAGAACAAGGAAGTTTTAGGACTTTTCACTTTTTCTCATGGCTGTAGATGTCTCCCTTATGAATCACAGAATTCCACCGCTGTTGGGAAGAGCTCGCGTGTAAACATCATGATCAGAGTGAATGGCAGTCTCTTAGCTGTGGGTGGATGGGTTACAATTTTTATTCAGCCTCATTCTTGGGAAGAAGCTATAGTGAAGCAATCTTCAGTCAGAGCAATAGTTGTCAAGTTTACAGAATGGGTCAAAAGTCAATAGCGAGAAGTTTGGCAGTTTCTTATGAAGTTAAACCTATACTTACCCTATGGCTCACCAAACCCACTCAAAAGTATTTACTCAAGAGAAACAAAAACCCGTGTCCGCAAAAATACTTTGATAAGAACGTCCAGAACAGCTTTATCCATAATAGCCCAAGATTGGAGCTGTCCAAATGTGCAACGGTGGGAAAAAGGAGATAAACAAATTATGGAATATTTATAGAATGAAATGCACTCACCAATAAAAAGGAATAAACTAGGGGTGCCTGGGTGGCTCAGTCGTTAAAGCATCTGCCTTCCGCTCAGGTCATGAACCCAGGGTCCTGGGATGAGCCCCACATTGGGCTCCCTACTTAGCAGGAAGCCTGCTTCTCCCTCTCCCACTCCCTCTGTTTCTGTTCCCTCTTTCGCTGTGCCTCTCTCTGTCAAATAAATAAATAAAATCTTTAAAAAAATGCACACATTAAAAAAAGGAATAAACTATAGATATATTAAATAGCATGAATAACTCTTACAGAAATCACGTTGTGTGAAAGAAACCAAACACAAAATAGTATATGTTGTGTGATTTCCTTTATGCAAGGTTCCTAAGCAGGCAAAGCTAATCATTAGTGATAAAAGTCAGAAGAGAGGGACATCCAGGTGGCTCAGTCAGTTAGACATCTGCCTTCGGCTCAATTCATAATCCCAGGGTCCTGGGATTCAGTCACGCATCGGGCTCCCTGCTCAATGGGGAGTCTGCTTCTCCCTCTGCCTGCTGCTCCCCCTGTTTGTGCTCTCACTCTCTGACAAATAAATAAGTAAAATCAATTAAAAAAATCAGAAGAGAGGTTGCCTGAGGGGACCAGAGAATAGGGGTCAACTAAGAGTAAGTATCAGGAACTTTCTAGGGCAATGGAGTGGTCCCCAGTCCTGGTAACATGGGATTTCTATTGGTCAAAACTCGTGGGCTTAAAAGTTCATTTTACATTTCAAGGAATACAAATTTTATCTCAAAGTGAAAAAGCCCTATAAACAAATATTTTTACAAAATATGTAGCCAGTGCGGGGACAGTGTCCCACAAAGGGGGCTCTCTTACAAACTCTCGTGCAGCAGCTGTGATTTTCAAACCTGGCCTCATGTTAGCTACTTGACGGGGGAGCTGGTATTCTGCTGCTATCCCGGGCCCTTACCCCCAGAAATTCTGACTTTGGGGTTGGTCTTGGAATCTCCTTTTCAGAATAAATGCCAGGGCTGCCGTTTTATTTATTTATTTATGTATTTATTTAGTTAGTTAGTTAAAGATTTTATTTAGTTGAGAGAGAGAGAAAGCATGAGCGGTGGGAGGGCCAGAAGGAGAGGGAGAAGCAGACTCCCCGCTGTGCAGGAAGCCCAATCCGGGCTCGATCTCATGGCCCTGAAATCATGACCTGAGCCAAAACCAAGAGTCAGATGCTTAACCACCCAGGCACCTCTAGAATAAATCCCAAGGCTTCTTAAAGTACATGTGAGGGGTTAGATCTCAGTATGACTTTAAAAAAAATTTTTTTTTAAAGATTGTATTTATTTATTTGACACAGAGAGAGAGGTCACAAGTAGGCAGAGCAGCAGGTAGAGAGAGAGGGCGAAGCAGGCTCCCCGCTGAGCAGGGAGCCCGATGCGGGACTTGATCCCAGGACCCTGACTGAGATCATGACCTGAGCCGAAGGCAGAGGCTTAACCCACTGAGCCACCCAGGCGCCCCTCAGTATGACATTTTTAAGAGGCTACTACAATATTTGGTCCCGGTCACCTCTGTCACTTTTCAGTTGTGACATCAGTGAACTGAATGGTAAATGTGTTCATTCAAACCCATGTACATGTTTATAAAAGAAGTGGGTGTGAAGTGGAAGATAGAGGAAAGGAACTTAACCAATATATATTGAGAGTCTAAGATGTGCCAGGGAGGGTATTAGTCATTTGACATAGATAATTTCATTTAAATTCTCTAAGAAGCACATTTATCTTTTATTATCTGTTTTTTTTTTTTTTTTTTCACTGTAATCACCATAGTCCAGGCCCCGGGCTATTAACAGTCTTGGCTTTTAAGCTCCAGCGAAACCAACTTTCTTGCAAATCTCTTAATAGGCTGAGCTATTTCAGGGCCCTGGGCCTTTGCAATGCCTGGGATGCGTGGCCCCTTCATCTGCCAGATGTGCTTCTACTCATCTTTAGGGGCCCAACTGAAGTATCCCACATCATACACAGTCCTTCCTGCCCTCTCAATAATTCTGTTGGCCGCATTTTTACTCTTCAGGTATACATTGTATCCGCTGCCCTAGGATTTGTAGGAAAGTGTGTTTTGGAATCCTCTTACATGAATCAGAGACACTCCTTGGTGGTTGATTTAATGCTAAATGCACTTTAATGGACAAAACACTACAAATAAATGTTTGGCAGTTAAATGTAGGTTTGTACTCGAACAACTTCTCCTTTTAGTATTACATTTATCGCACGGAATTACAATTTTAATGTACATTTCTCTCTCAGCCACCAGACAAAGATCTCCTTGAAGGCAGAACCAGTCTTATTTGACTTTGAAATCCCACGACCTTGCAAATACAGTGCCCAGTAAATTACTGTTGAATAAATGTATGGGTGAATGAACACGATCACCTTGCTTCTCCTTAAATCCAGTCTGTTACTCAGATACAAAGTGAATTTGCAGTAACCACCCACTGAACTCAAGACAAATGTAAACCCCCAAAATGGATTCCAAGAGTTCTGATAGTTATCATCTGCCCTACCTCAGCTCTGTCTCTAATTAACCTTACAGGCTAATGATTACTACATTAAATCCCCTGGCTAATATATCCCCATTTCTTGAACATCATACACTCATTTTTTCCTCCACAGCCTTGGTTAAATTGCCTTCTACCCCATGACATAATGGAAAGATCATAGTTTGTCCAAAAAGCTGATCATGGGATTCATAGTCATGTTAGCTTTGTGATCTTGGTCAAATGACTTACCATCTCTGAGGCTTGGTTTTTTCTCATTTATGAAATGGGATGACATCTGCAGTAACACATATAGGTTGCCTTGGAAGCAGTGCAAATTTTATTATTATTATCCTCATATATTATTAGAGCTGCACTTAGAACTGTACAAATATTATTATCATCCTGCATATCCTTCAGTGTGAAGTTTTAAAGCCCAAATTCTCTTCAAAGGTGGGAGAGCTGATGTTTTCTGAAGTGTCTGAACCACTAACTAGGTGCTTCATCGTATATTATCACAATTGTCATTTAACCATTTCATGTGTGCGTGGTCATTCTCCCAGATTGGGAGCCTCTCCAGGACAAGAGCAGGGAAGTCGTGTTACCCTGTGTTATCCTTCTCTTTAAGCCCCTGATCACTTAGCAGAGGATATTACCATATTAAAATGTAGTAATATAACCTATTAAATGTATTAATGTTAAATTGTCTTACATAAGGAGAATGGAAAATAGATTTAGAATCAGAGGGTTTGAGAGTGATACATCCTAAAATGTCACTTAATACAACCTTCCCTTTCTATGGAAACTGTAACCTACGTATGTTATGTGCCTTTCTTGTAGACACAGCTAATAATAATTCACGCTAACGAATCCTGAGACTATCCCAGAACTATGCAAAGTAATTTATTTTTTTTTAAAGGTTTATTTATTTAGTTAGAGAGAGAGTGATATAGAGCATGGGAAGGGGTGGGGGGAGGGAGAGAGAATCCCAAGTTGAATCCTTGTTGAGTGTGCACTCCATTGTGGGCCTCGATCTCATGACCTTGAGCTCATAACCTGACCTGAAATCAAGAGTCAGCTGCTCAACCGACTGAGCCGCCCAAGCACCCCTATGCCAAGTAATCTAAATGAATGATGTACTTTCATGATATTGGAGTATTTATAATCCCCACTATACAGATGGAAAAACTGATGCTTAGGAGCTAGGATTCAAACCCAGGCATCCTTCTCTGGAGGTCCCACCCTTAAACCTGCCCTTGGCAGTGACATTTCTTAATTCTCACACTAGCACCCTTCCTGCTCCAAGGGCAACCATTATCTTTTCTCTGTGGCAGTGGCTCTTCGTGTGGTCCCAGACCAGCAGCTGCAGCATCATCTGGGAACTTGTTAGAAATCCAGGTTCTTGGGGCCCACCCAGCCCTGCTGAATCAGACCCTTGGTGGGGGGAGGGGGAGTCCAAAAATCTGTGCCTTGACAATTCCCTGGTGATCCTTCTTGTCTGAGGACAACAGCTTTTGGATAAATATTGTGCTTGTCTTTCAGCTTCGTATACTGCTCACCCTGTTCCTTAGTAGATGTTTATATAATAAGGTATTTATGTAACAAGGGTAATAAAAGTCTACATCTCTCCATCGATATTCAATGATTTCTGTGTTAGGAAAGGAAATGCCACTTCAAGCAAGGAGCACAAACCTGAAATCTGCTGGCATGCATCTTGTAATTTGAAGAATCTTAATTAGTTTAATTACTTCACTTGTTTTTACATATATTTTTATATTTTCACTTAACACAATTATAAGTAACAATTTAAATTTTTTCTGCACAGTGATTGGAATTTTTAAGAGAAATTGCATCTTCCCCAAGTCCTTCCAGAAATTCTGTATTCTGCTTGGAATCCTTAACAGGGCTTTAAGTCATTTAAAGACAGCAAAAATGTTTTTTATTAAAATTCAGACTGGAGGGGCACCTGGGTGGCTCAGTGGGTTAAAGCCTCTGCCTTTGGCTTGGGTCATGATTTCAGGGTCCTGGGATCGAGCACCACATTGGGCTCTCTGCTCAGTAGGGAGCCTGCTTCCTCCTCTCTCTGCCTGCCTCTCTGACCACTTGTGATCTCTGTCTGTCAAATAAATAAATAAAATCTTTAAAAAAATAAAATAAAATTCGGACTGGATAGCATCATGAATATGATATACAAAATATGTAATAATTAGGGAAGAAACCCCAACTTTGTTTTTTATATAATATTAACATATAGCCTGGCAAGAAGAACAAATAACTTTAGCCAATATTCATATGCTTAGTTTACATGAAAATATCAAGAACAAAGGGCAAATAAACTATGTGACTTCTTCAGAGAAGCCTAATATCTTCAGACTGTTTAAAGTTTTTGCAGTGATTTTTCTGGAATATGGTCATATGCGAATCTGAACTCAAGACCATCATGAGACTTGTATGTATTGTTTGTCTTTTGGGTACTTTTAATATCAAATCAATTACCATTTATTTACTTAAAATGTGTAGCTAACTGAGGGAAAAGTCTATCCTATCTTTGATAATAATTTTAGAAAGACAGATATTTGACATTCCTACCACTGGCAATTTTATGCCAGTCAAAAGACTACATTAAAGGGCCCCAGATCCTGGGATATGTTGAACATTTAAAATTGTCTACTTTTGGGCTCTAGAGAATAGGAGGTTAATGACTCCATTTCTACAAAAGGAAAACTGTAAAGAAAAAGAGAAAGGTAGTGGTGGTTAGAATGTCACCTTCTCTCTAAGTTCTATGGGTAATGAGATTTTCTTGCTTCAGGGTGAGGATGGCTACTTTCTTGAACAATCTAAGATATTAGCTCAGCAGTATTTCTGTAGAAACTGCGGAATGGCTAAACAAATCCTTAGTAGATCATCGTTATGCCTAGAAAAACTTATGCTGTACTTTTAAAGAATAAGCTCAATTCAAACATCGTCCTTCTTATGTAAAAGCAATAATTACTGATGTAATGAGAAATTTATCTGGAATAATAAATGTATTTTTGTTTTCTAAAAAAAAAAAAAACCTAGTTGTGATTGTTTATCAGGGAGGGTACTTCAATTGTTTTCTGAACAGCAGTGTAGGATATGGACACACAGAGAATGAAGTGTGATAAATTAATGTTGACTTCAGGTAAATTTCAGAGACTCTTAGAGTTGTAAGGGATGTTAGTTACCATCAAGCTCAATCTCCTATCTAACCCCAGATGTCCTCGATATAGTCTCTGATGGAATGTTATCCTGGGCTCTTGGAATATCTTCCCCCCAGGGATAAAAGGGCAAACCCCTCTCTTCTTGGATATGTCCACTCCACCTTCTTCTCAATTTCACTCAATGGCAAAAGTTCTGGCTCCCAGAGCCCCACACTGACAGGTCTCGTTGCCACCGTCTGGATTACTTCTCGTTTGTGAATGTTTCTCTTTAAGTGATGTTTCTGGAGTGAACACAGTTAACTCAGCTGCTATCTGAGAGCAGAGCAGCATGTGGGCAGGACTGGCCATGATCTCTTTTCTATAACATTCTTTTATTTTATCATAAGGCTTATTGAGGTCTAACTTGCAAGCAGTAAAATTCACCCCTTATAATAAATATACTGTCCTCTGAGTATGCATACAGCTAGGCAACCGCTAGTACAATCAAAGTACAGACCAGCTCTGTCACCACCTTGTGCCCTTTGTAGCCAACCCTACACTTCACCCTCAGCTCCTGGAAACCACTAATCCTTTGTCTGTTTCTAAGGTTTTGCCTTCTCTTCTTCAATAACATCTTGATAACTGAAGTTCAATATTACATTAGGTGCGAGGGTTTTCATCAGTATGACACAAGGTGCATCATAACCTAGAAAGAATTAAAAAAAGGATGAGAAAAAAAATGAGTAAGTGCAAGAGAATTGGAAAAGGAGAGAAAGGATTTAGAGAGAGGAAAAAGAAAGACCAAAGGAAGGATGTGTGGTGGTGAAAGAAGGTGCTTTGGATGGTGGTGTCACCATCTGTTTGAAGACCTTATCTGTCACAGTGGGGAGCTGACCCATGGCACTGACTGGAAACTTTGGTGAGCTCACTCATTGCACTGCTTGGAAACTCCAGGGAACACACAGCTGGCTGCACAGAGGGAGAGGCTCATTTCCAAAACCACCGTGCTCACAAATAGTGAGAATGTGTCCTCTACCCCAGTGGCAACCACTGTCTACGGTGCTGAATATCCATCCCTTGCATGTCAGCCCATATTCATATATCCCAACTTCAAATTCTGGTGCCTTCTATCTGCTTCTCCCAGAGATTCAGATCTGGGTGAAGACCAGGGTTTTGGAGAAGAGAATCTAACATGAATCTGGGAAACTGACTTTTGTAGAGATACTTTCAGAAAATAAGAAAGATATTTATTTTGAAATAATTTCCAAATATTGACTTTGCCTTGAAGGTTGGTGTATCTTGTTTTTGTTTGTTTGTTTGTTTTTGTTTTCCCTAGCCCGTTAGAAGACAGATTGCCTTTTCCACTCCTCCTGATCCATTTATAGTTGTGATTTATAGTTGTAATTTGCCCCTCAGATTAGTTTAGCCAGTACTTTCCTCTTGGGCTTACTACTCTTTGGAAGGTCCCCGTGGTTAAGTGTCTTGAGATTTAGCTCTAATCTCAGCTGTGCACCAACTAGCTGGCTAACTGGCCCAGTGCCTCTCAGGGCTTAGGGATAGGGTTGTTGAGCTTAGCAAATTAAAATATAGGCTGTTAAGTTAAATTTGAATTTCCAATAAACAACAAAGACTCTTTTAGTTATAAGTGTGTCCCCTGCTGAGATAAGCTGTTAAAATATCCTGAAATATGCAAATGCTGTGAAATGTCAAGTGGCTGCATTGTTTAAGAAGATATTCTTGACTTGTGGTTGGCCCCTAGTGATTTAGGAGAACAAACAGTATGTAACCCTTGTCAAGGAGGTTACTTTTGGATACTAAGTATCTAAGGTAGCTTCAAGCTGGTGACATCATCGGGTTGTAATGGTGCTTGTAGTTCAAGGGTGGGAGCCAGAGAAGGTGTATGCCCAAGACAGTGTTTAGGTGGGTAGATGGTGAGGACACCTTTAGAACTATTAGTATCCAAGGTGATGGCACCGTTCCTAGTTCAGGTGAATTATATTCTGGTGACTTTTTTAAAAAGTCTTTTCTTCTACTACCTTTTTTTTCTGTTTGCTTCTCAGCACGTTTTGGTTTTCCATTTGTGTTTTAAATCTTTGCTGTTTATTTTAATTTAGGATGTCAGTCCATGAAAAATAGATTTTTTGTTCTGTGCCCCGGACACAGCATTGCTGATTTTTTACTTATTTATCCATCTTTTATCCTGCCTGAGGGAAAACAAGTATTTAAAATGCATTGTTGTCTTCATCTGTGAGTAGATAAATTTAGTACTTATTTGTGATGGTGCCGTAGTCTACTTCCTTACTACTAATTTTGCTGCTAGCAATTACTGGGCCATAGTCTTGGCAGAATGTCTATACTCTGGGTGTCTCTGTAGTCTCTCTAGGCATTTAATCATGGTAAGATGGGTAAGAAGTAGAATGAACAATTGAACAATGGAAATGGACATTAGATCATGATGGTTAATTCTTACCAAAAAGTAAGTTTAGCTCCAACTTTTAGCTTTTTAGAAAATGACTGTATTAAAAATTTTATAAGTTCATCTGTCCATCAAAAATCCAGTGAGTCCCGATCAGAATAACAGATTAATGTTAAACATGATTTCTGAGTGGCAGGAAATTTTGTTCTAGATGGAGCTGATGTCTCATACATACGTGACTGACAGGTTCATAATGGCACATTACATTTACTCTCCCACTCCTCTTGGGTGTAGATTTAAAAAAAAAGAAATCAGTTACAATAAAGGTAGTCACATTTCCGAGAACTTACTGTTAACTCATCAGGTAATGGTAAGATCTTTCAGTCAGTACTCAAGCAATATATTTTATATTGATTTTCTCTTGATGATGTCTCTGGCTCCCTACATTGTTAGCTATTTGCTAAAAGAGGTAAGTTACAAAAATGAGATTATGGCTTTCTGAGCATGGGTAAATCAGTACTTTAGTGAATAGAACCTACTAATAAAAATTGACCTTCTATATGTCATCTGGCACTTATGGCCCACAAAGCTAGACAGCACAGGTCTTGGGAAGGTCATGGCAAGAGGACTATCCCTCAAGAGAAAGCTCAATGTCAAGATAATGGAGATCTGCCCTCCTCCTGCAGTTGGAGGTGAGAGAGACAAGGTGAGTGCGTTGTGATTAGCACAGGATAGTAGACAGAGTCTGGAGCTCAGACATTGTTTTTCTTTCTTTCTTTTTCTTTTCCTTCCCTTTCCTTTCCTTTTCTTTGTAATTATAACCCCTGACCATCAAAATAATCGCAGGTCCTCAGTTTTATTTTCCTTATACAAAATGGAGAAGTTTTGAGCTGAGGGGGATTTTAGGGACCCCCAGCTCAATCATCTCATCATATCCACGGAGAGTCTAGTATCCAGATGGGCTAATTGAGCTACTCAGGGCACCGATAATACTGGTAGAGCTAGGGGAAGGACTTGGTTCTTAGATTTTTATTTAATGCTCTTGTAAATGTCGTCGAAGAGCATGAGCTCAGAGGCTAGGTTTGGGTCTCAGTAGGATGATATCTGAGCCAGATGAACTTTTCAAGTAACAATGTCCTTGAACTCAGCTTCCTCATCAGTAAAGTGGGGGTAAAAACACCTGCCCTATTTACCTCTCAAGGATTTTATGGGTATCTAGCGAGACAATAAAACATAAAGTTCCAAAAAAAAAAAAAAAGATACTGCATTATTTATTTATTTATTTATTGCCATGTAATAATCTTAGCAACTTAAAGAACAAATATTTTTTATTTCATAGATTGTATGGATCAGGAATCCAGGCCCAACAGAACAGGATGCCTCTGGCTCAAGGTCCTTAGTAAGGTTATAGTCAATCTGTCAAGCAGACCCTTGGTCTCATCTGAAGGTTTGACTTGGGGGAGTGCCAGGAGAAGTCTTTTTCTAAGGCCAGTTACGTGATTATTATCAGGATTCAATTCCTTGCATATGGACCTCTCCGTAGGACTGCTTACAACATGGTGAATGGCTTCCCTGGACCAAGTGAGCAAGAAAGCAAGAGCATGTGAACAATATAGGAGCAAGTCTTTTTGTAACCTCCTCTTGGAAGTAACATCCCATCACCTTTGCTGTT